>BDMV01000009.1:8944997-8993216 GCA_008326285.1 Oryza officinalis
CGCGCTCGGGCCGCGCGGACCGGGCCGGGCGAGCGCGGCCCAGCGAGAGGAGGAAGGGGGGATGGGCCGAGTGAGCGGCCCGGGAGGAAAAAAGAGGTCGGGAAAAAAGGGAGAGGAGCGACTGGGCCGGACGGCGGCCCGAGAAAGAGAGAGGGGAGGGAAGCAGGCCGAAAGAGAAACGGCCCGAGGAAGGCGAGGGAGTTAAAACAGACTTTTTCTGAGAATTTGGATTGGAAGGATTAGGGTTTGGATTCGAATTCCGATTTCGCGATTTTCTCCGGGATTGAGTTGGGAGAGGAAGCACGAGATCCTGGCACATAACAAGACTCAACCAAAGAGCAAAATTTTCGCAAATAGAGTTTTTAGGAATTAGGTTTTTCCCGCTCACGCCACAACAAAACGGGCGTTACACTTCTTCACCTAATTTCCATGCCAGTTGCCACCCACCACCAATATATAAGCCACTAGGCACATTATTTGTGAAATTAATGTCATCATCTTCTTCGCCCTCCTCCTCTTCTATGTTTAGTTCCACCTCTTCTTTCAATGCATATTGATTCTCTTCATCGAATGAAGTTATGCCTTGATTTTCAATAAACATGTTGTCTACCTGCTAGTTTATATAAAAAATTAACATGGTAAAACAACAAAACCATATTAAATAGCTCTTAACTTTAGAAAAATAGATCAACCAAATTATTTAAAGAAATCAAATACAATTTAGAAAAATAACATGAGATTTAGATGAGTCCTTAAATGTTACCTCATGGACATGGACATCTTCTGTAACACCCTCTGTAAGTATCACAATTGGATCAAAAAATGAAGAACCAATGACACTTTTGTGTTCATTTTCACCATTAACTGGGTAGGCAATGCAAGGCAAAGTTTCGTGAAGTCCATATAATTTTACCTTTTCTTCACTTGGGACTAATTTATCTTTCATAGGTTCATCACTAGGGCAAATTATAAACTCCTCCTTAGTTGGAGTATATACATGTCCCTTCCAAAAGATTAGCCATTTCACCTAAAAAGTTATAGTTAATATAAAACAATGAGCGCTAAAAATCAATAATCAATGCTAAAAAATTAAAGAAATTATTATAGAAGAATAATTCATAAGATGAATTTAACAAATAGTGATCTCATACCTGATATGTCTTGCGTTCTTTGTAATCTCCGTAATACTACTTTGCTTCATCTACACTCCCTTGACTTACAAGCCATCTTGGTGACTCGGGTAAATAAAATATAATCAATATGGTGTAGATAATTGAAGGTATTAATTTAGCTCCAACCATAATCCTCCACCCAACTTGCATTAGAGACATCCAAAACACCACACAACATGAAATGAGCATTCCAACAGAGCCACTTAATTGGGGAAAGGTATTTAATTTACCACGTATCTCTGCAGGGGCAATCTCAGATATATATAGTGGGACGTGTGTTACTGCCAAACCAATACTCAGTCCACTAATAAGCCTCACAACAATTATCATATAGACTTTCTGGGATACAAATATAATAAATAAATCACTTGTTATTGATAGAATAGATGATGTCAATAGTATTATGCGCCTTCCAAGTGGAGGCCATTGCCATGATAAGTCCCTCAATCATTGGCTTGTTCCGTAGATTGAATTCCTCATTTATATAGAATATAGCACCTAAATAACACGAACATTAATAAACATAGTTTGGTTGATTTTACATAATTTTGATATTGTTTGCACTAAAACTATGAAATAAGTGTTATATAATAATATATATTGAAAAACAACTGCAAGATATCTGCTGATGTTAATAAAGATTCCTTGTTAAACAAATAACATATGTAACATATGAAATTATTTAGTTTTAGATATTTTACTTATCCATGATGTAAATATGGAAAAATTACTTTACACTACTACAAAAACGTTCATCAGTGTCGGCATAATAGGTGTCGGTTGAATAAAAACCGGCACCTATTAGTCGTATATCGTCTCAATTATAGATTATAGGTGCCGGTTCGGGCGGAGAAAGGAATAGGTGCCGGTTCTTGTTATGAACCGGCACCTATTTGTTTCAATTGGTATCGGCCGGATGCTACAAACCGACACCTATAAGATATGTGCCGGTTCGTAAAAAGAACCGGCACATATGTGGTTCCTTACCACGGAAGGAACTGATTATAGGTGCCGGTTATTGTTGTAAACCGGCACCTATATCTTGTGCACCTATATATGTCTCCTCTCAGCGCTGATGAGCTCATTTTGAGCGTCTTCGTGCGGCTCATGCAAACGGGGGGAGAGGTTTTGCCGAAAAATTTTAAATACATTAAGGAATTTGTATATTCTTTCATGTTTAAAGGTTAGTACATTTTCTCTAAGCAAGTTTGTTTCATTTGTGTGATTAATTCTTTATGGTATATATGATTTTCTTATTTGTGATAGATAATGTAGACGTCTCTTGTTGAATTGGTCCAATATTTTGAGAAAATATAATGACTTATTGATTTTGGAGTAATATTGAGAATATGTTACTTGCGTCTATTTGTGTAATGTGGACAGTATTAAATCATCGAGTATTTTACATATGAAAGATTAGTAACGATGATTTTTGATTGATTTACGGATTTAATCAATATATATATGTTAGCAGTTAATTTAAGAATTTTCGTAGGACCGATGGATGAAGGAGGGATGAACGGTGCGAAGCGTGGTACCTTGGAGTATGCCAGGGGAGTAACCAACTTCGTGATCGCGGCCACGAGTTCCCGATCGTTGAGCATGACGGAACATTTGCATTGTCCATGTGCTGATTGCAGGAACGAGAGACAGTTTCCTGCAAAACAAGTTCACGAGCATCTTCTAACAAGAGGTTTTATGCGTAATCACACATGTCAGGACAATCATGGTGAAGATGAGAATGACAGTGTGGACAATCATGGTGAAGCAATGCACGAAGACAATGTGGAGTCGCCTGGTGACGAAGGTGAATATGACAATCGCGAATCAGATGGTTTGGATCATACAGACAACGATGACAAGCAATACGAGAAGTTCAAAGCCATGGTGTGAATACTCCTAGATGCTCAAACTTGGAAGCTCAAAACTTTCACAGCTTGTTGCCAGCAACAAACCTAAAGCATGAACTACCCTTCAAAACATATGAGCCAAAAGAACACTCAGGCCGCTTTACCATGATCGGATGCAATCAGTATATTCAAGGTGCTTATTTTCCTCTCGCTGTGGGATGTTGCACCTAAAACCAAGATGGATAAGTAGCCTTTTTGTTTGACAGTTAACTAAGCAGAAATTTGGAAATGAGCACGAAATGTCTATAAATGAATTTTCTCATTATTCGTTATTTCCGGGTCTTTTTGTTGCATTCACTTACAACAAGAAACAACCACCAGCGTTTGGTGCAGCACCTGTATTTTGGTGAAATACTGTGAACTATATATGTGAGACATAAATACTGTGAAATGTGCGAATATGTGAATACTTGTGGTGAATATGTGAATATGTGAATATCTGTGAATCTGAGTTTCAGGAAATATATTCTGACGAATTGCATACAGAAATTATTTTTTTTTTGCCTTAAGACTATAGGTGCCGGTTCTTTACAAGAACCGACACCTATATTGGACGCTCTGGTAGGCTTATAGGTGCCGGTTCCTATTAACAACCGGCACCTATAAGGACATATAGATGCCGGTTGTTAATAGGAACCGGCACCTTTCAAGACACATAGGTGCCGGTTGAAGAACCGGCACCAATGTCTTTGGTTATTGGTGCCGATCAATAGGTGTCGGGCCCAAAACCGACACCTATTAGCCGTTTCGAACCGACACTAATAGATATTTCTATACTAGTGAACACTTGTTGATCGCCACTTCATCAGAAGGCAAATCGTTAGGAAGATATAAAATAAAGTCTGACTATGCAGTACAATCACAAGATCGCTCCTAATCGGTAGCCTGATCCACAATAGGCATCGGGCGCTCTAATTCTCCAACCAACTAACTGCTTCACTATCTTACTCTCTCCACACTCTATCATAGATACATTGTATCAATTTTAAAATTAAGTTCTCTTAAACTACTTATCTAATATACATCCAATTACACCGTTATATTTGTTGTAATTAAATATCTATAATAAGATATATTCTGATTAAAGAAAAATATATGTTTCAAACCATAAAACTCAATGTCTCATACACTATAGCGATAAAAGATTTTAGATTTTAGAAACTGACATGAACAGAAACACATTGCTAGAAGAACTAATTCAGAGTAAGAAAATATTGTTACGGAGGCAACATTCAACGAACCATGACAACTGAAAGGCCTTGCTCGTTGATTGCCACTTCGTTAGGAGGATAAAAAATAAATTCTCACTTATCGATTTCCAACTGACTATGCAGTAACATCAGCTACAGTGACAAGGATCCCGAATGTTCTTTCGCAACTTAACAAGTGACAAAGTGCCAGGCAACCTCTTCTATTTAAATGATTTAGGTGGTTCTGTGAACTGAAAAGATAGTGGTTAGTCGATAAATTTTCGAAAGAAACTCTCGATTACTGTCAGATGTGTCAGATGACAATATAAGAACTAATGATATTTAATAACAGAGTTTAGTCGTAACCTACTTAATTATGAAGGCTCCTTTCACATCAAGATAGTGTCTAGCTGCTACGAGTGTCATAGCTCCTTTCACCTATATCTACAGTACACTGTTGACGATGATAAGAGGTTGAAACATCGATATTTTAGATAGGAAGTTGTGAACTGGTTGTGCTATAGGTGCACGGTTACTTTGTGCAGCAACATTTCTATTCACGAGAAGTTCACAATTCAGACTAAAACGAGTCTTCATAAGCAAATTAATAAAAACTGGAGCTCAAACTATTATAATATAATCAGTGCAGGCGACCTATCCAGCATGAATGTTGTGATACATAAATAGATCAACACACTAATGCCCAAAATGCCTCATTTTACTACCTAGATCTCATAGGCCCAGGCGTTCTCCTTACGAACCTCCGCCTCCTCCTCCGGCGTGAAGTCATTCTCGATCCCAAACATCTCCCTGACCTGCTCCGGCATCATGTCCTTGATCAAGTCCGCCGCATGCTGGCATGTCAGATCCAGCAGGCACGGCACGTTCAGGAAGTTCGCGGCCATGATCAGGTCGAACAACATCTTCTTGTCGATGTTGACGAACTCGGCATCGAACTTCCTGAGCTCCTCTTCCCTGCTAGCTTTCGCGGCGGCGGCCTCAGAGGTGGCGTGCTTGTTGCAGTACTCGACCACCTTGGCGAGGATGTTGGAGGCGACGTTGGCGAGAGGAATACAGTCGGTGGCACAGTCATCCTCGATCATGTTACCCAACGTCTTGGACAGACTCGCCGCCGCCTCCGGTAGCTCGAATTTCTCGCCATCTGAGATGATCAGCAGGATCATCTTTTCACCGTCGGCGGCGCCGTCTGCTGCTGCCGATGCCATCTCGGTGGCGCGCTTGTTGAACCCCGGCGTGGACTTCTGATCGATCTGACGAGTGTGCGTTTGCTACTTGATCACGAATCTGTTTGCGTTTCTCTGCAACTCGATGGTTTGAAAATTGTTAGTTTTGGTGGTCTGTATTTATGGATGAAGCCGGAGATTATCAAACTCCGAGACGGACTACGTCTGTGTTAATCTGTTGAAAATCTGAGTCTAACTTGGAGACGCACTACTTCTGATCTATGTGCTTGGATCACGCCGAGGTGGTCTGTTTTTATTCCGAAAAGCGGGCAAAACAACTCGGACGCGGCCATGCGGACTCCGAATTCAATCCAATATCAATTGATTTTCGGTGATTTTCTGCGTTAGTTTATGAGATTAAAATACACTCCTATTCGGAGTTTATCTCTCGCTGGTTAATGCACTAATACAATCACGCCAGATATGACATGATTATTAGACCACTCCCAGTAAAAGTTTCTCATCATTAAATAGATATCATGTCAGTATTTTTGATGTGCTAAGAAACTAATAAAGTAAGAGCAGATATGACATTATTATTAGACCACTCCCAGTAAAAATTTCTCATCATGAAATGAATGTCATGTCAGTACTTTTTATGTACTAAGAAATTAATAAAGTAAAAGATAAAATGAGTTTTATTAGATGAAAACCATGTCTACATTATTTTCAACACAATTTATCTCTTGCACATACTGTCTATAAAACAACAACAATAAAACAGCACGGAATTTAAGCATACATGATTTTCTTATGATTAGGTGTTTTATACTATTTAATCACTTATTATATACTTTGCTTATTACTATTTTATAAACGTTTTGAGTCATAGTTTACACTATGCAATAAAGTTTTGATTTGTTTTGTTTAGTGTTCTCTGGCCTTGTTACGCATTGAGTGTCAATTCATTTCAATTAGCAATCAACGCAGTAGCATCTAAAGTAACAAGTCCGACATTTTGTAATGAGTGTATTGTTTATTCCTGTACAATACCAAATCTCAGTGACGGAACTAACGTTAAACTATTCTCGTAACAAAAAAACACTTGACGCGGACTGCAGTGCGCTATACTATAATTTCGTATGTGAAAATATATCTATCTCTATATCTATTATTACTTAAAAAACTAAACATGTTTTTATCATCCGTCTTTGTACGTTGTTCATCCTCTATGTGCGTCCGTGAATCCGTGGACAAACGGACTACACTTCCCATACACCATCATCTATGCGACGCAAATTTCTCCGAGAATGCTTTTATCGGATGTTCTATTCCAGCTGAAAAACGGACAACGGACGCCGACTACATTCTCCCTTCTTTCCTATTTCTCTCTCCCTCTCTTTTTTAACTACATGACATGCATAGCACCCTACCCTCCCACCTTACATGCATGTACAGTTATTAGCAAAGCATCAAATAATCTTTTTTTCTAAACCATATGTCCTTCGATTACACCATTATATTTATTACATTTAAATTTACAGTAATATCTCACATGATTATATTTCTCTGAAAATATTTTTATAGCTTTTTTACAATGATATTTTCAATGTTGCATACAGTACTACTTAGATGTTTTTATAAGTACTTTTTAATATTTCACTAGTTCATTTGCAAATATTTGACGTGTTGTTTTTTAATGTTTAAGTAAATATTTTGTGATGTTTTAATTGCTATAACTCGATGTTATACGTGTGATTTAAAAATGTTTCTGTAAAATTAATTATTATTGCAAATATATTATATGTTTCATATGATTTGATGTTTGGCTTGTTAGGACTAAATCTTTCTTACAGTGGTTGTCCATGTTGTAATAAGTATTTTTTGAATGTTACATCTTTCTGCAATATTTTATTAAATGTGCTGAAACATTTCTGACCAAGTGATGAAACCATTTGCTACAAGTAGTGAGCTTCCTGATATTTTTTAATCAAAAACATAATCATGTAAAATCTTGTTGTTGTAAAGATTTAATTGCAACCAATTTAATAGTATAATCAAACATCGTGGTTCCGATAAATATGTTAGATGAAAAAATGCTCTAAATTTTGCTAATAAGTTTATGGGAAAAGAGATGACTTGTATAAACCGGATTGAGATCCTCTTACGTGAAATTAGATGGATGTGGTTACTGACATGTGTGTCCCACTGATCCTGGGTCTATATGTCAGTGACCACGGCAAGAGAAGTTCACGTCAAAGGATCTTCTTCTGCATCAGCCATAGATGCATACGCTACAGAGGTGAGAGTGTATAGGAGGTAAACTTTTTCTTTCTCCTCTCTTTCACGTATCAGGTATATGCAAGTTGTGATCCAATTGCACTGTTGAATTAGCAAATTATAAACTATTTTTTCTCACAAAATACTAATCCAATTTGTGATTCAATTGCACTGTTGAATTTGTTGCAATTAAATCTTTAAAAAGAGATCTCACATGATTATATTTTGGATAAATAAAACATATCTAATTATATTACTAATTAAAACATTTTTATATTATAAATGGAACATTGATTTTTAACCACTGAAACATTACAAAATATACATTGAAACATCGAAAAAACAACACGTGCAACATCCTAAATGACATAGTGAAACATCTGCTGAAACATCCAAAAAAAATACCACGTGTAACATTCCAAATGACATAGTGAAACATCATATTTCAAATTATATTACTAACTAAAATATTTTTATATTATAAATGAAACATGGATTTGTAACCGCTGAAACATTACAAAATATAAATTGAAACATCGAAAGAACAACATATGCAACATCCTAAATGACCCAGTGAAACATCTACTGAAACATCCAAAGAACACGATATGCAACATTCCAAATGATACAGTGAAACATCATAATATATTTACTGTAACATTTATAAAATCTATTGCAACAAAAAAAATTTAAAAAGATTTCGTTGGAATATAATCATATGAGATTTTGTTATAAAAATGTAATTGCAATAAATATAATGATATAATCGAATCGTAGATCGGATAAATAGTTTAAAAAAAAATGTTTAATGTTTCGTTAAAGTTAGACATGCATGAATAGTAAAGAGTTAGCGAAGAAAAAAAGAGAGAATGCATAAGGCAACAGTATGCAGGGGCATAAGAGGCAGCAGCGCTGGGAAGGGACCTGATTTTTCTGTCGCGAATCATTTTCTGATTTTTTTGCAATCCATCGGATGTCCGAATCGTAGACATGTCCAAAGTTCACTTGTACCGGTGATTTTGTTGGCCTCCTCGAATTCCAACCCGACTCGACTATTCTGGAACAAGAGCAGGAAGGAGTAGGCCTTCCAGTTGCCTGCGCCACCATCATACCATCTGCCTCCGTCAGTGTTGTGGCCATGGAGCTTGCTTCTAGTACGGCTCGTCCTTGCCATACGCTGTTCCAGCCTGAGGAAACGATGCAGGTCCAAAGACGATTCGCGTTGATCAATGGTGACGAGAGACTGATAGAGGTATTTTTCGACTGGATTTCTACTTGGCACTCTCGACTCTTTCATATAATTTCTACTGATAGGTTTGCAGGTTTCTGTAATTTTGGGAGTAAAAACAGATTTGCTCGCATAAATTCTTCTCAGAATATAATTAATCTGCAAATTAAATTCACGGTTCACAACTTTGCAGTTGGTGCGCAATTTAGTGAAAAACCTTAAGAAATAAGCTTGCTAATACTACTTAGATTGTAGCTAATAGTTATCTGTACTATTAAACTTGTTCTAAATAACAACATAATTAATGTTCTTTCATTATTCATTACACAAAATTACTTATCGGCCAACAACATTTTCTTTTATTTGGACTGTTTTGGCTCGGGTTTGTAAGGTTTGTAGGTTGTTATACCAAAGTGAACGATTTGTTAGTTATTGTACTACTTGCAAGTTTGTACACCGTAAGGTAATTTAGTTTACAATCATTTTATTTGTGCCATACTTGGTAGGAAGAATAGTACATCATGTATATGCAAATATGATATGCATATGCACTGATCGTGTGGATCTATCTTATAATTATGGTAAATTCTTGTTTAACGGAGACTTGACTGGATTTGAGCATCTTGGGGATATCTTAATGACTTGATCTAGAATCATCCTGGTCCGGTGCCTACTATATAGGAGTACCTCACATGCCATATAGGCCGTTGACATTGACCCTCGATTCTCTGCAGCATGCAGTAGCTTTTTTTGAGTTTTGTTGGAAAGAATCAGCAACAAACACGACTTTATTTTTGTGATATCAAAGGTGAAATCCTGAAATATATGTTCCACAAGAACTGTGCGACTGATCAACAAGAAACATTCACATACATTGATGGCCAAATTATGAAAAAAAATTTTTTGGAGAAATTAATGGCCTCAAAGGTTGAAAGGGTTCACTACATGCGTGGAATAATTAATTATTTTTACCCACAAATGATGAACGGTGGTTGCCTACTGCGAAGTGGACTTGCAAGTTGATTAATAAATTGGACCTGTCTCATGTGTTGCTAGTCAGTCAATATAAATATCTTTGCTTGGCTGTCCTTTGCCAATTTGATAGTTGCCCCTTAACGACTAAATGGCTATCTGAGCAGATGGCCTTAATATCTATCTACTGAAGCTTGGCTTCGACGACCTGATCATCGTATTAGCGTAGCTGTTTAGCTCAGCAGACAAAGGCAGAGCAAGAGGTAGCACATCGTCTCAAAAGGGAAGATATGAGCGACCAGAGCACGTATCCTAACCCTGCTCAAGGTATTAGATCTGTCTGTTCATCTCTTAATTATCTTCTAATTATTAGTACATCAGTTCAATTGCTTTTAAGTACACAAGAACTTTTTCCGATTCATATATGGAGTGAAAAGGTTCCTGTGAAATTAATAGGGTTCAAAATTTCAGATCAATCGGATTCACCCGATACGAGATTATTTTGACCAAAATTTTCAATTTTTTCCAATTTGTTATGAATTCCACAAAATTTGTGCAAAGCTTCAATTATTTCGGATCGAAATTACCGAAATTTTGGTCATATCGGTACCGCTGGTAGGAATAGGCAAAAGAAAAATTTGAACGCTGGAAAATAATACTGCAAAAAATACTCTTTTTTAAGAGACCTTTTTTATGTCTGTTCGGAAAGAAAGGAAGATAACTCAACTGGAGTAAATTAGTGTTGCCATGATTACGCAGGGTACTACCAGGGTCCCCCAGCCTCGGCGGCGGCCGGCCAAGATAACACGGCGGCCGGCGGTGCCAAGCCTAACGCACCCAAGAAAGACCCACCGGGCTTCATGGATAACCTGTCCGTAATCAGTCTCTGATCTACGAATTTCTCTCGCTTTCTATATACTCTCTTCATTTCACATTATACACATTATAGATCGTTTGATTTTTTTTAATATATAATATAAAACAGAGAAAATATTTGCAACACCATGTATCATGTATGTACTAATTGCTTCTTAATCCATTTTGCAGCCTTGCTTGCCTCCCCTGTGCCCGACCAGCCCAAGCCAAAACTGACGCGAGCTAGCTAACCTTGCTCGTCGTTCATCAGGCATCCTAGCACGGGAAGGAAGGCTTAGCTGCAAAGCCACTTCATAATTATTCCAGTATTTGTTTGACTATTCAACATCTAAGTAAGCACGTCGTTAATTAGTTAAATCCGGACTGCTCAATTGCGTTTTGTGTACTAGTGAACGATTGTGAATTTGTCGGGGCGCATGTAATTTCGTTTATCCCCATTTGGATTCATTATTAAGTTTATCTGGTCGTGATTTTGTGAGGAAGAATCTGTTTTACGCATGCTTAAATTGTACTCCTCCTTAAATCTGTTTTATCTGGTCGTGATTTTGTGAGGAAGAATTCTTGAGGCTGAAAGCTAACTTTCCAAAAAGTAAAATTTTCTGTCAAAACCTGATTTCGCCAATGAGAAAAGAGAGTAGCGTACAAGTGCCAAACACGATGGGTTAGTAGACAAAGAAATTTAGACAGGTTCAGACCTTCTATAAAGAAGTAATATCTTACTCCTGTTTCGGGATATATATCCACCGAATTATATATTGATCTTGTGATCGAGTTATGTATGAGAAAAAACTTAGCTAATCGTAATTGCCCTATGCCCCTCAAGGGGCGCCCTACCCTCTTTATATAGGATTAGAAGGCAGCTTCATAAGTCGGAGCCCTAACCACATACGGTATAAGACTCCTAAACATTATCCATAATACTACCGACTTAGGACTATAAGCTGTTCCTTAATACACAAGGTAACATAATACTTTAGTCTTAAGCCATTACATAATCATCATCTATAACCTTTCCCCTATAATTAGTCGAATAAGCTAGCCGTGTGGGTATATGGTACCCGTAATCTCCACAGTAGCCCCTGAGACCTTCACAGTCGACAAGAGAACTTCACCTCGACCCGACTAATCCATAGTCAAGTACCTCCATAACCGAATGCTTTCATAGCCGAGTGCTTCTATCATCTCTGTCTGAGCCTTCCAAGTACTTTAATTACTCTAATAAAAAGGCTGTGAAGGGCTGAAAAAATTATAAAAATATACCCAGGTGCATCGACTAGATGCACCTAATTAGGTGTAGCCCTCGACTATGTGTTTAGTTAAACAAACTAAGCATATAGTCAAGAACTTTAATAATTTCACCCATCCGAGTGATGTCATATAAATAAATGTTTAGCCAAAACAAAAAGCATCCTAAAAGATCATATAGCACATAACCTCATTAATAAGGCACGGTTCTTAATGATCCCGAGTATTGGCATCGCATTGTGTATTTGCTACCAAAACAGTCATACCCGTGTCTCCTCGATACACACAACTTCACTATCCTCAGAAATATATGGCATTTATGGTATAAAATCCGAGTTAATAAAACCCATAAATAGATTTACCAACAGCCTGAAGAATACGATCGAAATATAATTAGTCTATGTCATAATACTGGTCTTAATCAGAAAAGCACACCAAGGTGGCAAAATAGCATTGATATAATATAAAATCAATTGTTTTGTTAAAAAACAAACAGCTCCTGCAACCTACAGAAAAGTTACCAGGACAGTTATAAAAAACTTTACTGTTTGTCACCTTTCAAATTGCATCGTACCAACTCCTAAAAGGTTGTGTAACTGCTGTATGAAAAGATTTTGAAGGTATTGGGCAATAGAGCACGTGAATATTGCCATGGCAAATTTGCTTAAGTCCCTAGAGACACGTGACACGTGACACCTGAGATATGGGCCATAAGCTTCCCGTGGGCTTCGGCCCAAACAAGGAAAAACCTACCGATACCTAAAAAATAACCACCGAAGCACCGTCATCTTTCCCGCCGCTTCAACTCCTGAAAAATTTCCCTTTCGTGCTTCTGTTCACAAGCATCTCCGCAGAAACCTAGAACACGAAATCTGCCAAATCCATTCATCCAGCCACTCTAGATCTCATCGAAATCCACTGTGCTCATCTTGTTCTCTCACCCCTTCCAAAATCCCAAGCCTCCAACTCTAAACTCAATCCACCCCTAATCTCGCTCATGACAGAAGAGATAGAAATCCCCTTCGATCAATGTGCGGCCTCTGATGTGAAGGAATCAACATTTAAGGAAATGGTGAAAGATGGAGTCCTCCCAACGAAAGAGATCATCGGCTAGCGTCCTACATACGACGAGGAATTCCCAACTCCAAACACCAGTGAGATTGTCATCTTCACCCATTTCTTTTACCGTGGATTCGCTCTACCAACCTCTGAATTCTTCTACGGCATTCTTGATTATTACGACATCAAAATTTATCACCTGAACCCAAACTCTATACTACACATTGCTATATTTATCCATGTTTGCGAAGCCTTTTTTGGAATTATCCCCACTTCAATCTTTTTCGCCCCATGTTCTCTCTCAAAGCCCATCCAACCAAAGATAACCCCTGTGTTGTCGGCGGTGCGGGATTCCAACTCCGCGGCACTCTCCGCAAAGATTACTTCCCTCTCCCATTGAAAACCTCCAATAAAGGCTGGCATGCAAACTGGTTCTATATTTCCAACCCCGCTCCCAGCCTGCTCGACTTTATCGGCCTTCCTCCGATGTAAAGAGCCAACTGGAATGCCTTGCCTAAAGGCCAAAACTGGATAGAAGCAAATAATCTTTTGGCAAAAATTCTTCAAATGAAGAATAAGGGACTCCAAGGAGAACAAATCACTCGGCACTTTTATCAAATCCCGACTGGCTCCTATCAAGGAAAAATCCAAGCCATCCTTTGAATATGAAGGGCAGAGTGACCCCAACCGAGAAGATCGCGAGTCACTAACCTTCCAAGTCTTGTGTTCTCGCATGTACAAGATCTTTTCCACCGGGATTGTAGTCGACTACAACAACAAACTGCCAGTCCTTCCTTACAATATTCATCGGCCACATCCTCCAGTAGGTAAACTCTGCAACTTTGATAACTTTTATCTTACCATGCTCATCAATGTCTCTTAAGAAATATATTGTTTGCAGGCGAATGCTCTAATCATCTCTCGGCCATATAAAGTGCATCATCATGCTTTGCCAGCCTAGTCGACTGTCAAGAAACCAACTGGTGGTCCGAAAATCAAGCCCCAAACAAAGAACAAAAGAGCCACAGCTACAGTCGAAGAAACCAGTAAACGTGCGAGCAAGCAGAGAAAATTAATCATTGATAACTCGAATGAAGAATCTGAAGAGATTCAAACTCTCAAAGTCGATGTTAGCTCGCCTAGGCCATCCAGCAGATCAGCCCGAAAAATTAGAAAATCCAATAGGTATCCTTCGCATAACTTGTATTGTCTTCTTATCTTAAACTCATTTGGCTTCATTTTGAACGCCATGTATTGTCTTTTATAGAAAACCTCAAGACATCGATCCCACCGGTCAAACTGAGATACCAACTCCAGCTACAGAGCCAGGAGACCAAGGAATCGCAGAACAAAAGACCCAGAACCCACTCCCGAGTGAAACAGCTCCTAGCCAAGAACCCCCAACTGTCAATAAGGATTCCCTGACTGGAAATCAGTCGGGCTCTTCTGAACAGACATCAACACAAGGACTCCCGACTGGAAACCAGTTGGACGGGGAGAAACAAGTTCTGATCAACCAAGAAACTCCAGTTGAAGATCCCTCATCGACTACTGAAGAAACCAACAAGGATCAAGCAACTGAGAACGCTGCCACCCAAAAAGACCAAGACCATCCAGAGGCGACAACAGGTAAATCAACCAATCATTAAATCCTCATCTCAAACATACTTCTTGAACTTCATCATTCTCATCTTCCTTAGAATAAACAACTGGAGAAGATGAGAAAATCCTCCAGCTCAAATTTACTAAAGACTCAATGTCTCCAGTCAAGATCGAGTGGCGCGATACCGAAGGCAAAAAACAAGGCATCATACTGAACAAGCAAAAGGAGACTGAAGAACGAGATCTTCTTGTTGCCATCCTCAATGAAGCCACTCGACTAATGAACATAAGAAAAATTCCTTATCCTTCAATTTCTGCTTCTTATGTAATCAACTAACTTGCCTCTTATGATGCAGAGAATATACCGTCGTTCTCAAGCTAAATCGGATACCTTGGAAAAACTTGTCCCTCATGTAAATTCCTTAGAGAATATTCAACAAGAGCTCAAAGAAGCCAAGGAAGAAACCATAGCTAGAGAAACCGCTCTGCGAGAGGAAATCAACAAGCTACGACACACAAACCTGGAACTTCGTGGCTCAATTAGTGGTAAGAAAAATCAACTCATCTGTTCTCGATTGATCCATTTATCTCTATTAACACTATGTCTTCATGTTTTAGCCAATTTAACTGAAATTGAATCCCTTAAGGCTCAATTGAAGAAAGCAGAAAATGGTAACGCCAAGCTTGAAACAGATAAAGCTAAAGCCATAGCTGAACTTGAAGGTAACCCCATAAAACTCAAATCCTTAATTCGGCTAGTCTTGATCATCAATATAATTGGAATATTGCAAATTCTATAGCCAACAAGATAAAATCTCGTGCTCAATTTGAAGTCTTCGCTGGAAGAGTCCAAAGAGCTAAGAGTATTAGGGACGGCATTGCTAACGCAGCCACTCCGATGTTAAATGCAATCTTCCAGAACAGTCTTGGAACAAGTGCTGAAGATGCTCCTGAGATATTTGATAAACTCAGAACTGCTCCCAAAAGATATTTGGATAACATCACGGATGCTGCTACCATGAGTGCAAGTCAGGCTCTTGCAATGACCAAACCCTTGTATCCCCGAGTAGATATAAATTCCATAGGAGATGGCTTTGCAGATGGCACTTCTGATGAACAAGCTTTGGATCTAATAAATTAAGCTCAGTAATCTGCCAAGAAAATAGCCGCTGACGTAGTAGAAAATTTTCAAGGATAAATGCTTGATGTAAAACTCTTGTTACCCAACTTGTGAAGTATTAGTTTATTTATGTTTATGCCTTGATGTGAATCTCGCTTTTAATTTCTTAAAAATTTCATCCGACTATCACCAAGCCTAAAACTTGATTAAGTCGTCAAAAATTTTCAGTCCTTATCCACTTGACTCAAACCAAAACAAAAAATAATGATAAACCAAATACAAACAAGTTATATTCAAAACAAACTTCATACTTTATTAATACGAATAGCCTCTGACTAACAACTCAAGAAGACAACATACTTGAAGTCGGCAGTCGAGAAAACCATAATATAGATAACTGAAATTAAGTATAATATCGACGAAGGTGTTCAATATTCTATGAATTCTCCACAATCAATTCATCATCACGCTTCAAACGATACGTCCCCGGCCGAGTGACTTCAGCAATTATATTAGGCCCTTCCCACAACGGAGATAATTTATGTCTGTCCTTCGTCGTTTGAATTTTTCTCAAAACCATATCACCAACGATAAACGCGCGCGACCGAACGTTACGATTATGATAACGCTGAAGTCCTTGGAGATATCTCGCCGACTGAACAAGTGCAGCTTTGCGAGCTTCTTTCAATTGGGTCAAGTCATCAACACGGTCTTGATCATAATGCTCACCATTGAAGTTACGAACTCGAAGAGATTCGAATTCCATCTCACTCAGCAACATGGCTTTAGCCCCATAAACTAAAAAGAAAGACGACTGACCTGTAGCCCGACTAGGCATAGTCCGTAATGACCACAAAACTAAAGGTAACTCTTGAACCCATCTGCCAGCATAAGGACATAATCTATCAAAGATTCGGGCCTTAATACCCTGAAGAACCATGTCATTAGCGTGTTCAACCTGCCCATTGCTTCTAGGATGTGCTATTGATGTATAACAAATCTTGATTCCAAAGTCTTCACAAAATTCTTTAAAAATTCCTCGTGTGAAATGAGTCACATTGTCGGTAATAATCATGTTTGGAACACCAAACCAATGCACAATGTTAAGTATAAAATCACGTGCTTTGTCTGCAGTAATTATGGCAACCGGCCTAGCTTCAATCCATTTAGAGAACTTGTCAATTGCAACAAGCAAATGTGTAAAACCTCCTGGATCCTTTTTGAAAGGACCAACCATATCCAGACCCCAAACTGCAAAGGGCCATGAAAGCGGAATCGTTTGCAACTCTTGGACTGGAACATGACTCTGACGAGCAAAAAATTGACAACCTTCACAAGTTCGAACCAATTTATCCGCATCAGTAACTGCCGTGAGCCAGAAAAAACCTTGCCGGTAAGCTTTGCCAACCAAAGTACGTGCTGCAGCATGACTGCCACAAATTCCCAGGTGAATATCTTGCAACAATTGTCGACCTTCCTCAGGTGTAACACATCTTAATAAAACTCTAGAAGGGCTTCTTCTATACAAATCAGAGGAGACTATGACATAATTCTGACTACGACGTCGAACTTGTTCTGCCTCATCTTGATCTTCGGGTAGCACCTGCTGAGTTAAAAATTTGATGAAATGTGTCCTCCAGTTAGCATCAAGCATAAAAACTTAGTTCACAACTTCTTCTTCGGTAAGTTCCTTTTTAGCAACAGTCGGCTCATGAAGATGCTCTACAAAAACATCTGTCGGAGCAGCCTCTCGTCTAGATCCAAACTGAGCTAATTGATCTGCAGCTTCATTGTTATGCCTTAAGACATGTGACAACTCCAAGCCATCAAACTTGTCTTTAGCTTACGAACTTCTTGATGATAAGCAACCATATTGTCGTTTAAGCAAGACCAATCCTTCATCACCTGGTTCACAACCAACTGGGAATCTCCTCGCACAATGATACGCCGTATACCGAGAGATACAGCAAATCGCAGCCCACGAAGTAATGCTTCGCACTCAGCTACATATACACATATGAGATGTGTATCGATTTTGCCGATTAGGGTTTAGAAATAATCTATAGTTTGACTGTTTTGACTTAATTATTTGAGGTGTCAAATGTACATATTAAATTATACCAAAATTCCAGTGAGATGTATATATTGAATAGTATCTACATGAATTTTCCCATGATTTTATATTGCACCAATTATTTTTAAATATTCAATGAGTGCATCTACCTTAAAGTATTCTTATTTTAAATACACATTTAAATGATTGTAAAATTATATGTTTGATTTGAAATTAATCAAAGATAATGTTGGTAGGCTTTACTTTCAGTTTACCATGCTCAAACTCACAAGTTCCCTATGCACCAGTGAGTATATATTTGAGTTGAACTAATGATACTTAAGATGGAAATTAGTATAATGCTTTTATTATATATTTTAACAGGGATGCATACTTGTGTTCATGAAAATATTTTACATATCGAATTAATTTGAGACGGAAGAAATTTTAGATCATTAGCAACTCTACACATAGCCACTAGCTAGTTTAAACTTTACTTAGGTTGTATAATTTGGAGAATTTTTGGTCATCGACTCGAAAACACATTTTTATTATTTAGCTGATGTCAAAATTCGAAATTCGAATTTTTGGTATGTTACACTCGATCACGTCTCTAGGAATACTCGGCATATCAGACGGTTTCCACGCAAAGATATCTTTATTGTTTTGTAGAAAAGTGACGAGTGCGCTTTCCTATTTGGGATCTAACTCCGCGCCTATTACAGCGGTTTTGGAAGGATCAGAGGGATCAAGGGGAATCTTCTTTGTCTTGGCATCGCCTTCTCCCAACTTGGCTATCTTCTTTGCTGGAATCTCACCTTCGCCTGATGTCGACAAAGCCAGCCGGATCTTTTGTTGGCTGAGTAACCTCTCACGAGTTCGGGCCATGTCACAACTCTCCTTGTCGTAGGTGAAGGCTTGCTTGACGTCGCTACGCAGGGAGATGACTCCATTGGGGCCGAGCATCTTCATCATGAGGTATGTGTAGTGCAGGTCTTCCGATGATCGCGTGATAAGCTGCTTCGAAGTCGGCAACCCCAAAGTTGATGTTCTCTGTCCGGAAGTTCTCCCGAGTGCCGAAGGTGACCGGAAGGGTGATTTGCCCGAGTGGCATAGATGACAGCCCTAGGATGACGCTGTGAAAAGGGGCTGAACTTGGCTTCAATTCTGATCTCGGGATCTACATCTCGTCCAGAGTCTTGGCGAAAAGGATGTTGAGGGTGCTACCGCCGTCGACGAGGACACGCTTGAGCTTAACGTTGCGAACTACCGGGTCTAGTACCAGAGGATACCGCTCCGGGTGAACCACTCGGTCAGGGTGATCCGAGCGATTGAACGGGATAGCCACCTCCGACCATCGTAGGTAACGTGGGACTTTAGGTTGCACGGCATTGATTTCTCTGTCGGTCAGCTTCTGCTTCCTCTTTGACTCGTATGCTAGCGGTCCTCCAAAGATGTGGTTTAACTCGGTCCTGTAATCTTGGAAAGGCTCTGACCCACCAGCTGGGTCGTCCCTCTTGGTTCCTGAAGTGTCGGCTCCATCTGATGGTTTTTGGTGTAATTGAGTTGCGTATTGCTCGGCGAACTGCTTGTAGATGAAACAATCTTTGGCCGCGTGCTTGTGATTCGGATGATGAGTGCATTGGGCGTTCATGATCTTGTCGTAGGCGGCGACTCGGGGACGCTGTTGTTGGTAGTTGGACGTCGTGGCGACCAGATCCTCGGGCTAAAGCTTGCGATTTTTTTGGCCGTTGTTGCCATTGCCGTTGCCGTTGTCCTTCTTGGGGCGTCAGCTACTCCTGGATTGCTTGTCGTGCTTGTCTTGCCGTGAAGCTTTGATTGCATCGTCAGATTTGGCGTAGGAGTTGGCTGTCTCGAACATCTTGTTGATCGTCCTCGGGGGCTTACGCCCGAATTTGCCGATCAGCAACTCGTCACAGACGCCTTTCTAGAATGCGGCTATGATGACGTCGTCGGTGATGTCAGGGATCTTGTTTCGCTTCTTCGAAAAACGCCGAATGTAATCCTTCAATGACTCTTCGGGTTTCTGAATCATGTTGTAGAGATCGAAGTGGGTCCCGGGCCTTTCGAAAGTGCCCTGGAAATTGGCGATGAAGTGGTCCCGAAGCTCGCTCCACGAATCGATCAAACCTCTTGGTAAGCTTGTGAGCTAGTTCCTAGCTGAATCGATGAGAGCGACGGGCAAGTAGTTCATCATGGCTTTGCTGTCTCCTCCTGCTACGCGGATGGCGAGGGTGTAAATGGTCAACCATGACTCGGGGTCGGTTTTGCCGTCATACTTGTCAATCCCTGTGGGCTTGAAACCACTTGGCCAATCCACTCGACGCAGGTCCCGAGTGAACACAGGTACTCCATCGTCGTAGTTGTCGGGCGATCTCCTTCGGTCTTCATAAGAGGGTCTGTTGCGCTCCCGATGACGCCGGTCAAGTACCTCCCTCAAGTCACTCGGTAGGGGCCTTCGAGAGCTGCTCTGGTAGTTGGAGTTATGACGAACCCGATCGTGGATGGGGGGCCGGCCATGTCCTCTCTCATGAGAGTCGGCCAATTGATCTTGATGCTTCCATGCTGCGTAATGACGAGGGTCTCTGGACTTGGCGGGTGTCTTGCTGAGCTCGGGTCTCCGGTAGTCTTTAGATCACATTGGTGGTAGGCGGCTGCCCTCGGGTGTCTCGGCGATGGACTCGGTTGATCTCCACACGGATCCTGTGGGAGCGCCGACGGCGGTGGCCGCGACGATAGTCTTGACTTTGTCCAGAATCGGTGTTACCGCGGGGGGTGCCACTTTGATGATGGTGTCGATGAGGGTAAGGGCAGCGACCGCGTTCTGTTGATGCGTGAGGAAGATGTTGGCGTTGTCGACTCGTGTCTGGATTATGGCCTCGCGAGCGGAGTGCCCAGTCGCCCTCAAATCTCGTTTTCTCTTGTCGCCTTCTTCTTTTCGCCTGAGCTCCTCCTCCTTGCGCTTGTTTTCCTCCTCCATACGCTTGCGTTCCAGTTCGAACTTGGTTTGTTCCTCCTCTGCAACCCTACAGGCCATGGCTGAGTCGGTCTCGGCCATTCCGGCCATGAGGACGTTGAAGAACATCGGATCGTAGTCCTTGTCGAAGTCGGAGTCGTCGAATTTGTCCGTGGAGATGTCGTAGAGGTCGTCGAAGTCAGAAGAGCTAAGGTAATTAGCAATCTCAGTAGATGAGCACGACCCGAGCGGTTGAATCATGACGGCAATTTCCCTGGAGCTCGGACCGCAGCATGACGTTGAAGAAGATTCTCCCGAGCGGATCGATTCCAACTTAGAAGATCTGAGATTGAGGTAGGTCTCAGCGTCGTTTGGTAACCCAAACGGTGCCGAGCGGTTTCCCCCTCTCGACTGGTTCGAATCCTAGTCATGGAGAGAGATCTTGCCGAATCTGTCGGTGATGAAGTCGAGGCTGCCGGAGCGAAACGCCTGCCTAGGGGTGAAGGCGAAGTCGTCGATGCCCGATGAAGATCCCATCGCGCTAGTCGGCGAGATGAAGAAGAAAACTTGACGCAGAGCCCCTACCTAGCGCGCCAACTGTCAAAACTTGGTTTCGGTAATAAAAAACTAGGGGTAGCAGTCAAGCGCCAAACACGATGGGTTAGTGTGCAAAGGGATTTAGACAGGTTCGGGCCTTGTATAAAGAAGTAATACCCTACTCCTGTTTCGGGGATTCGATCCGCCGAGTGGTTTATTGATCTCGTGATACCCTACTCTATGTTCTCGTGTGTGTTTTTGTCTCTCTTGGTCTCTATCCCTCAAGGGACGTCCTACCCTCCTTATATAGGTTTAGAGGGTAGGCTAACAAGTCGGAGACCAAACTATACTTGGTATCGGACTCCATAATACTCCCGACTCAGGACTATAAGCCGTTCCTTATTACACAAGGTAACGTAACACTTAAGTCCTAAACCGATTACATCATCATGAATCATAACCTATCCCCTATAGCTAGTCGGATAAGCTAGCCATGAGGGTATCCGGTATCCATAATCTCCACAAATTGGAGATAAGAAACACCATGCTATCGCGTATGTTAGTAAAACGTTGACAGGAGCTCAGCTTAACTATGCTACAACTGAAAAGGAGTTCTTGGCCATGGTTCTTGCAATTGATAAGTTCAGATCTTACTTAGTTGGAACCAAGGTAATAGTTTACACTAATCATGCTGCACTAAAATACCTGATCACTAAGAAATATGCAAAGCCTCGGTTAATAAGGTGGGTTCTTTTGCTCCAAGAATTTGATCTTGAAATTAAAGATAAAAAGTGAGTAGAAAATTCCATAGTAGATCATCTATCACGTATGCAAATCACTAACATGTAGGAGCTCTCGATAAATGATTTCCTACAAGACGACATGCTACTAAAGGTGACAGACTCGAACCCGTGGTATGCGAACATCATCAACTTCATAGTTGCGGGATATGTTCCGGGAGAAAACAAAAGAAGACTCATTTATGAGAGCCGAAGGCACTTATGGGATGAGCCATATATTTACCAAGTCTGCTCCGATAGATTGCTCAGGAGGTGTGTACCAACAGCTGAAAGTGCTCAGATCATTGAGAAGTGCCCTGCGGCCCCCTATGGAGGTCACTACGGTGCATTTTGCACCCAGGCTAACATCTGGCAGAGTGGATTCTTTTGGCCTACAATGTATGAAGACATAAAAGAGTTCATTCGAAGATGCGCAAGGTGCCAGAAGCATGGAGGTATCACCGCTCGCGATGCGATGCCCCTAACATACAACCTTCAAGTGGAACTCTTTGATGTATGGGGTATCGACCACATGGGGCCTTTCCCAAAGTCCCATGATTGCGAGTATATCCTAGTGGCTGTCGACTATGTGTCCAAGTGGGTGGAAGCAATGCCGTGTCGTGCCACCGATGCCAAGCACGCCTGCAAAATGTTCCATGAGGTCATATTCCTTCCCTTTGGAACACCGCTGATTGTAATTAGTGATGGAGGGTCTCATTTTATCAACAAGAGCTTGGGGCATAACACAACATTGCAACTCCATACCATCCCTAGATGAGTGGTCAACCAGAAACATCCAATAAGCAAATCAAAACATTCTGCAGAAGACCGTCAATGAGATGAGGAAAGCATGGAGGCATAAGCTACCCGATGTTTTCTTTGGGCATATAAAACCGCCTACAGGACGCCCATTGGCATGTCACCGTACCGGCTTGTCTATGGGAAGACTTGCCACCTACCCGTCGAGCTAGAACACAGGATGCATTGGGCCATCTGGGCTTGGAACATGGACCTGGGACAAGCCAGACGACACTGACAGATGCTATTGTTGGAACTAGAGGAATGGAGAGACAAAACTTATCACAATGCCAGGACATACAAAGAACGAACCAAAAGATGGCATGATAAGCGAATCAAAGCTAAGGAGTTTAAAGTAGGGGACAAAGTGTTACTCTTCAACTCCAGGGTGAAACTCTTCAGTCATGGGAAACTTCGGAGCAAATGACTAGGACCATACATCATTGTCGACACTTCATCGTATGGAGCAGTCACACTTCAGGATGACGAGTGTAATATCTTCAAGGTAAATGGTCATCGTTTAAAAGTTTTCCTTGAACCAGTTGGAATTCCGAATCAGGAGTTAGACATGGTAAATTTGGTTGACTTCCACGTCTTTCCTGAAATTGTCTTGAAGATTTTTGGGCTGGAATCAATCCAGCCCAAGCCCAATTATCCTGACTCCTGAGCCTCCATCCTTCATGCATACATCTGTAACAAGGTAAATAAAGATAAGTTTTCTTCCAATCATTTCAAGAAAAACTAATAAATTAGTTGACTCAGCGGGCTTCACCAGGTGAGTCCGTTGCTTTCACTTTTGTCTTTGTGTCTTTTGAAGCACCCTAGGTACAAGAACAAGTGTGAGGGTGATCTTGTGTTCACAAGATGCACTCACATGTCTGTGCTACAACGTGCACTTGCACATTCACGAGACGAGACGTAGCATCCTTGGCATACACAGCTACTCGTCATCGCACTCACACATGAAGCAATGGTTTGCATGTTATCCCTTATCTCCCTAATTGCTTGAGTTGGACTTAATTTTTTCATACCTAAAAGTAACATAAGAATTAAAATGGGTATTGCCATGATCAACTAGAGTATTTGAATTTCTTGCAACAATAACTTACATGCCTTATATTCCTTGAATATTACCTGTTGCTATGAATCAATTATTTAGGACCACATGTTATCTAAGTTATTGATGCATGAGAGATGGCCCGATGATATGAACCTTGTTCTTGATGATGAACCCTTGGGAATTTTATAAAAGAAAATAAAATAACTTTACTTACTCCTCATTGATGTTCCCATCCTACCAAAGCCATATGTCGAGTTTCTTGATATAAATTTATACATATGCTACTTGTCATCATTTTGAGTTTTGTCAAATGGTTGTGATCCTTGTTAGATTCTTTTCATATTTTCATCATATAAGTCTTGTGCACTTAGCCACCAAAAATATTGCTCTTCCTTTACATTGGAGGTTTAGCTAAGAAAATAAATTTCCATCCGTATATCTAGGTGCACAAGCTTGGCCATGGTTATATGATTTGTATCTGCTTGGATCCTCTATTTGACTTTACAAAATATCTGATACAAGTATACCATTTCTTATTCCTTACCCTGAACTCCACTAAGCCTTTTTAGAAGGTAGGATAAGAAAAGGCAACATCAATGTCTTGGTGAGGAATGGAACACTCTGAGCAACTCGAGAGAATCAATTGAAGAGTATATTAAAAGTTATGTTTTTATGAGCATCAAAGAAAACCCCCAAGGTAGTTCATTAGAAGAAGTAAAGGTGACTTGAATCGACGACCGTTACATTCTTCAATCACTGAAGGTGACTTGGTAGACACTTCAAGGTTCACAACGAAGGTATGTCTTGGAATATTTGGGGAGTGATATCAATGGATGAGAAACCATTACTCTAGTGGATCCATGAGCTTTACTCAGGGATGAGTAAAGGACAAGTGTGGAGGTGTTGTTGACAATCGTTAAGTGCAAACATAAACCGTCAACTCTTGCATAAGGAATAAAATATATAGTATCAAAACTTAGTGGTAGGAGTTTTATACTAACCATTTCTACTAGTTTTGGCACATCTATGTATCCAGATCATTTAAAGAGAAAATACACCTGCCATGCGACTAAAATGAACTTCCGGCCAATCATGTGCGAGTACAAGGATTGAAGGGCCTACAAGTCAGTTGAAACCGATTTAAAGTGGGGCCAAACCACCCTCAACCGCCTTAGGGGCCCACATGATAGCATCTGGAAGAAAGGCGGTGGAGAGACGTGGGGTCCAGGGGTCGGCCGAACCCCTGGTTTGGCCAAACCGCCATTGGCTCCCCATACCTCCACCTCCCACGTGTACGCTCTGGATGGCCTCCCAATGATGGTTACAAGGGTGCCGACCTTCACAACCGCCATCAAACCGCCATTCCAAGCTATAAAAGGATGAGGCTTCACACACTTCAACTCACACACAACTTGGATCAAGTACAATACAACTCACTTGTGAGCTATATTTTTAGTATGTTGGTTTAGTCGAGAGTGAGGGGAAGCTTCGGAAGGAGTGCCCCGAAATATCGGAGTTTCTCCAAGAATTTTATGGAAGAGTGCCGGACTGTCGGCATTCTTCCAACGGAGTTTCGAAGAAAGCCGGGATTGTCGGCCTTCTTCTCTCGCTTGTACCATGGCGGATGCTTTCTTTTATAAAGTAAGTATTCGTGTTTCTTTATGTTCTTTAATTAATTTATTTAAGTGAGATATATCCTCATCGGTGCGGATTCATCGCCTAGTGCGCAGCTAAGTGTTCTAGTACTACGACTCTGGATAAAGAAGGAAGTTCCAGCGGAAGGTTAGAGTAGTAATTATTAACTTATACGTGGTGTCTAGGTTAGAAATTACCTTCATTTGTTGTGTGCTCCACGGAAAGTGAGTTAGGCGGCAGGTGGTGACAACCCTGTTCGTCCTTTGTATTCCTCCATGTTCGGGTACATCATAGAGCTCAAGGCTAGACTCAGCCTGGTAGACCCTAGGGGAGGGCTAGTGCCCGAAGCATGCGATAGAGTTATACCTTAAACTTAAACTTAATTAATTAAAAGACATAGGAATCCTCTCTAGCCAACTATAGGTTGTTGTGTCCTTGGGTTGAATTCTAGTTAGTATATATACGTAGACATTTCTCGTGTTCGATAACCTTTGGTAACCCTAAGGGGAAATGCTCTAAGGTATCCGTGCGCTTACGGATTTATCTATGAATGCAAGAAATAACAACACCAAGGAGAAAACAAATCATACAATCTGATCAAGATGTGCAATGCGTGTGGCTATATGGTGGAAGGTGTATGTGGTACTACTTTGTCAGAAGCTCTCTTTTATTCTAACTTGAGATGTGGCTATTTTTTTCTCCTAACTATTTGTCTCATGCTGCTCAAGAACAAAAGTAAGCAACACTCATTTTTCTCTTTTTCTCATTTTTTTTCTTCTCATGATGGTTGAGAATTTTTTCTATTTTCTACCTTCTTTTTTTTTTCCTACAGCCATCTCTTATTGCAAACTACTAAGAGAGACATTTTGACTGACATGATAGAGTATTTATTTGGTGGATGGAAACATTGCTAACCCCCAGTGTAGAGGTCAAACAACTATGGTAGGAGTATGACATGTTTTTGCTAACTTCCAATGTAGAGGTCAAGCTTATATGGTGGGTGCATGTGAGTGGGTATCTTGATCAAGAAAGTATGAAGAGAATCTCACAAGGGTCACAACAATTTGAAAAAGCTCAATGCAATGACAAGAAGCATATGTGTACAGGCATTCAATAAGATTATCATATGGCTCTTATGGGAATTTATCATTGAGGAATTTATTAATTTTTATCACTTGGAGGTATCACTTTGGATTTCAGGTATCACTTGGAGGAAGATCATAGCAATTCTATTTCACCATCTCATATCAAACAACAACCTAGGCTTAGATCATGCATATGCAACCCACAAGTTTCAAATTCAAGGCAAAGATTTTTGACCAACAGACTCAAAAACTAAGGTGAAAACTAAGTTGTAAACTAAGCATTACCAGGAAATAAAAACAGAGCATCTAGTCATCATTTTAACAAGGGAAACTAGAACATTTTACCGGATATGGAAGGCAAATATTTTTGGTATTTTTATGTGTTTTGCAAATTTTTATCAGTTTTCTTTTTATGATGCAATACAATGGATGTAAGATACATGTCACTTTAGTAGGGGAGGCACCCTCCAAGCTAGCTTCTTGCTCATAGTACATGATGGGGGTCGAATCCCTGCGACCAGAAGTAGGCCAACATGTCGGCCTGATTCTACTGCATGGCGGCGTTGATGTTTGTCAACTGGTCATTGGTATGCTGCTGCCATGAATGGGTCTCCTACACATGCTGATTTAGCATGTTGTGCATCTCATTGGTCCGGAGATCCAGCTCTCCCAACTGTCGAGTGACATCTATAAATCCTCGCCTGATGTAACGAAAACTTCGAGACGAGAAGAGTGGCCTGCACTAGACTATGGAGGCAGTCCACTGGAGCTGGAGGAGTGGTCTACACTGGGGATATCACCCTAGAGTCTGTTGATGGGATGCTCCCACCGATCGGTACTCGCACTTGCCCACGCTGAGCTCCCTGCGCCATATGTTGGCAGCAGTTGGTCAAAGCCGAGTGTGTACCTAGGCTGGCTCTAATCTACCTGTGGGTACTGCGGCTGCTCTTGTGGTTGCTCCGTGGTGGCATTCCTAGACATTCTCCGAGTTGTCTGGCTAGAAACACTGCTCCTTCATGCCCTCTCTCGTGGTACGAGAGGAATGGTTAGCGCCTGACACTTACAGAAATGAAATTCTAGGTTGAGTAACGGAATATGATTTGTATATCCAAAGAAGAAAAACAAAAGAGAGGCATTTGGATCATGTTGCAAAGTATGCCCTTGCACAAGATAATCATCGTTAATCATGGAGCGAGGTTGGGGAATGTCTATGATTGAACCATTCTCTAAAACTCTGACTTTAACAACAATTCGAGTGAAAGAAGTGCACTCTATTGGTCCTAACATCTTGAGTTTTTTTTATCATGGATTTGACAGGAGAGATTTTAATCTTTTTAGTCATGGCATAGAGGATTTTCAACTCATCATTGTTGATTGGCCTAACATCTTCCACTTGTGAATTAAGTGCAAAGTGTGATTGTGAATGTCACTAGCTCATGGTTTTCCACATACAATTTCTTCGAAAATGCAATGCTAGAAGTTGCTTCGGTTGAAACCTGAAGTCGCAGACTCCAAGTCAACAGAGCACTTCTTGTTGAATCCCAAATGAGTACTGAGATCCTTCCATGTGAGATAGTATTCTGTCCCGAAGATTCAGAACGTAATACCCTCTCCCATGACTTGCAAAGTACGGAGAAATTGTATGGTGAAAAAACGTGAACCATGATCTCTACAGATACAAAGCCTTCCCATCCTATAACTCGCCATACATTAGCAAAATCCAAATCCATACCTTTTTTGGCGAGCAGATCTGGGTCATATGCTCGTGTGTGAGCGAGCACAAGATCCTTGAGGATGGAGTAGGGTTGTCCCTCCTGGTCACCTTGCAAGTCCAGCTCGGTGTCAGGATGGATGTTTGCCTTGCCTTGATCCTCATAGATGGGTGTTTGGCCATAAGACTCTGCTTGTTCTTCACTCAGCGCGTATGGGTCAGTGTGCGAGCATATGGCGCATGGCGCATGTAGGCTCTGTGTGAGGCACATGGCAGGGCATATGGCGCTGGCACTAGATGTACGGACGTGCGCTAAGAGGGGGTGTGTTCCTGGACATTTTTCTATATGCCAGTGTGGCTATGTGGGTGAGTTGGACCAATGGGGACGTCAAGTCATTTGAGGGGAGTGTATGTGACATCCTTGCCGAATTGGATTTGGCCTGTATGACCCATGAGAGTTGTGTGCGCATGTTTAGTACCACCTTGCTAGTTATAAGGCCTCTTCCCTCCAACCATATCACTCCTGAGCTAACCCTTTTAGATGAAGCATGGATGAAAGTGTAAGTGAGCCCGCTTGTCGGTTGGACTGGGCTATGCGGTTTTGGAGGACAGGGTGTTACAAATTCCCAAGTGGTCCCATTTTGATTTTCAAGAAGATAAGGTTAAGGGGCCACCTCACATGCCTCCAAAGTTTTAAATTAATGGGTCTTTATTTCAAGAGAGATCAGCTCATTAACTTTCTCATATCTCAAATTTGGTTTTCAGCAAAAGGATTTCGAAAATGCAAAGGGTTGGAAATTCAAATATCATTGGGAAAAGCAAACATGCAAATGCAAATTGAAAAATCAAGTATACAATTTGAAAAATAAATATAGGATAACTACCAGGTTTACATTTCGGCGAAGGACTCATTATTTTAAGTCCAACAAGTTTGATTTCTGTGTTCCATTGAATTTGTCGCGACGTCCGACTCCGGAGATGATGAGACAGATGATTGTGGTTTCTTGACTCGCCACACTCTTTTGGTCTTCCTTGCTTTTGCCGGTGTGGACGACTCTGTGGACTTCTGGGGTTGCGGCCTTGGCTGCACCCCTTACCTTTCTGGCATCTTGACAATTTGGTATTGGAGAGGGAATTCCCTCTGGCGTCCATGAATGCCACAAGGTTATCCTTCTTCTGGGGTGTCACTTCGACCTCACGGATATTCAGCTTGTTCGGCACGTACTTGATCTTGATCATGGAGCATTGCTCCTTCCTGGGTTGGACATCGAACTTTTTCTCCTTGGCATTAATATGGAGTCAGATTTCTCTGGCTCCCACAACAATGCGAGCGTCCACGGTGCTCAGGAATGGATGCCCAAGAATAAGTGTTGTATCCTTGTCGGTGTCCATGTTCGATACCACGAAATCAATGGGAATGAAGCAACCCGGATTCTCACCGGAATATCTTCGGCAATTCCCGATGGGTAACGGACCGTGGAGTCGGCCAGCTACAGCATCATGGGTGTAGGCGAGAGAGCAGTGAAGTTCAATTGATCAAAAACCACCATGGGCATGACGCAGACGCTTGCTCCAAGGTTGCGCAAGGCATGGTCGAAGTATTGTGTTCCGATCGTGTAGTTGATCGTAGGACACCCTAGATTTTTTTTCTTCTCAAGAAGCCGATTGAGTATAGCTGCGGTACACTCCTGTATCAGTTTGTTTATCTCTGTGGTGCGCAATGGATGTTTGTTGCCAATGATGTCCTTGAGGTAGCGTGCATAGGTAGGCACCTACATCGTATCCAGTAATGGGATATTGATATATATTTTCTGGATTACCTCGGTGAATCAATTGAATTGCTCATCCACGGTCGGCTTCCTGTTGTAGCGATGAAACAGCAGGATGTTCGTATCAATGAACTCATGTGGAGCCGTTCTCCCATCTTGTGCCGTGTTGGAGTTGTCAGGAGTGGGTTCCTCCTCCTGGGTCTTTTTCCCCTTGGCTGCCTTAGTTGCGTACTGGTGGATCACGAGTTGACATGCCTCCCCTATCTCGATAGAGGGAATGGTAGCGGCCAACTGAGCTAATTGAGTCTCCAGCATCTTGTTAAAACTCAGGTGGCTTTTTAATAGCCGAGGAGAGTCCCTCCATCTTTGTATCGATGCTCTCCAAGGTTTTGTCGTTGGCCGCCAGTCTTTTGGACATCGTCTCATTGATTTTGGCCTAACCAAAGAGAAGATCCTTCAAGAAGGGTTGGTTAGGACTGAAGTTACCGTTGTTTCCTCCTTGGTAATATGGGCATGGTTGGTTTCACCCCTAGCCTCCTTGTGGACAGTACCCGTTGTTGTTGTCCATGAAGAATATGTCCTCACGAGTCTCGAGGTAATTGTTCCTCGAATGTCTAGTATTGTCACATGTCTCACACGTCATTGGGACGTCCAAAGCCTGGGTAGTACCGTACATTTCTGCCTTATCCCGAGCATGTTCGTCCAAGCACTTCTGGAGGAGGTCCATCTTGGCGGTGAGCATATCCGTCTCCTTGACGGTGTGCATGCCTCACTGACGCGATTTGAGTCGCTCTTCACTCCAGCCTTGGTTGGAGACCATCTTCTCAATTAGCTTTGACGCATGAGTGACAGTTGACGAGAAGAAGGCTCCTACAGTAACAACATCAATATGGTCACGGGCCGACTGTGCCAGCCTACAGTTAGCCCATTGTAGAAGTTCTGAATGATGAGCCAGTTGTCCATCCTATGGTGAGAACAAGCCAGGATGTACTCTTGAGTCTCTCCCATGCTTCCGGAATTGACTGATTGCTCGCTTGTTGGAAACATGAAATTTTCCCATGAAGGGCGTTAGCTTTGCCCATCGGGAAAAACTTCGCAAGAAAAAATGTTGAGCATCTCTCCCAAGTGTCTATGACACCTCTCTTGGAGTAGAACCACTGCTTTGCTCTCCCAAGTAGTGAGAACGGAAACAAATGGAGCTGATGGCATCTTGAGTCACTCCCTTGATGACGATGGTGTCGCAGAGCTCAAGGAATCTTTGGAGATGAGCGTTAGCATCCTCATTGGCCTTCCCACAGAATGGGATGGCCTGCACCATAGTGATCAGACCCATCTTGATCTCAAAATTGGCATCCCCAATGTTGATAATCGGCCCAACGGACACATTGGAAGTAGAGGGAGTCGAGTAATCATGAAGGATCTTTTGAGCCATCGGTTGCGAGCGTGATGGTGCAAAGCTGACTAGTTCGGTTGTCGAGAGCTTGATTTACGGAGGAATGATGCGAGGTCGGACTCTTCCCACAAGTTTCACTAGATTATCAATGAAGTTTGATGGCAGCTCAAAACCGGTCATACACTACCTTTTTTCTTATAAAGGAGAAAACAAATCAAGGTTAACCTGTTTGGACCAAGGTTTCATTAATCATAGTATGATTATAGAGGTATATAACTTTTTCTTTAAATCGGTGCCTTCCCCAATAACGGCCAAACAAATGCTTGTTGGTATTTCTTATGTTCATAGATAAATTTGCAAGCGCATGGATATCGCTATAGCACTTCACCCATGAGTATTCCCAGTATTTATATTTCCGTTGGGAGGCAACGGTGTAAAGATATAGTTTGAGAAAATTCCTTGTGTACCCATGAAAACTCACCAAATCCCTTTCATACCCTTGAATTTTACTCATTCCCTTCTATACCCTTGAATTTTTGTTTTGATCCCTTTCATACCCCTTCCGTTAGGTTTCAATTAGATCTGTGAGTCCATACGAGTGTTACTTTGTCAGTATTTTCAAAAAAGTCCAAAATGCCCCTGGGAATCCACGTCACTAGCCACAACTTCGATCCCCTTCTGTTCTCCCCTATCCTCTCCATGTGCGTGGCCCAACGCGTCGCGCGCTACCGGCCACTGCCCTCCCATTGCCCCGCCGCTGGCCACCGCTTGCCCGTCGTCGCGCCGCCAGCCACCGCTTCCCCATCATCGCGCCGCTGGTCACCGCTCCCATGTTGCCGCGCTGCTGGCCACTGCTCTCCCAACACTGCGTCAATAGGCACCGCCCTCCCGTCGCCACACCACCGTCCACCTATCTGCTGAAGCGCCCACACCTCCATTGGCATGAGCCACCGTCAGAGGCGATGATTGCAGCTTCCATCGACCACAGATTTAACATCTCCAGCAGTCCCTCCCCCCAGAGCTTGAGGTCTCGTCCTGCTGCCGAGCTCTTGAGGTCTCGTCCTAACGGGAGGGGCATGTAAGGGATCAAAGTGAAAAATCAGGGGTACAGAAGGGAACGAGCAAAATTTGAGGGTATGGAAGGTATTGGGTGAGTTTTTATGGGTACACAGGAAATTTTCTCATAGTTTATACATCATTAATCAATCTATAATTTACTCAACATAGTCTAAACAGGGGTTAGGATAAATATGATTAATTGTAGTGGACATATAGGAGATTCACCTCTATATTAATGTTTAGTAGAAAAGAGTAGTAGAGACTACGATACAACTATACTTCTATACTAATCATGTCTAGTATATACTTAACATATAAATTCTTACAAACTAGGACTTAGTTCCAGGCACCTAGGTACTATTGAGAGACCACTCCCTGTTGGCCTGCCAGCATGGTTATGGCATTTACGCACTTTTACATCATACCCGAACATGGAGGAATATAAAAAACGGACAGGGCTGTCACCACCTACTGCCTACCTCACTTTCCGTGGGGCACACCCGCATCCAATGGCATTTATCTAACCTAAGCACATTTCTTATGTTAGTAAATAATGTCACTAACTCTCCTAGGACTCCCACCCTTCGGATCCATAAGTTAGATCTAGAACAACCTATAAAGATCATTGCACCGTTACCGTAGCATGGATCGACTAGCCTAGGTTAAAGTAGATATACGAAGTATATAGTACTCATACAACATATACTCAATAAATAAATACATTGACTATGAGCATAAATAAATAAAAAAGATAATTCTATTATTTCAACTATACTCTTACAAGAAGAATAAAGTACTAAAGACATGCCGGAATCTCCAAGAAGACTATAGAACCAAATCTCTAAGCTTATTTCTACTTAAACTATATAGAATACAATGGATAGAGAGATTTGCTCCTTGAGGTGTGTGTTGTGAAGTGAGAAGTTCCTCTCCTTTTATAGCCTCCCAATGACAGTTGTATGGCAGTTAGTGGTCCACAAAACTAGCATAACCGCCATCAGGAGTGTAGGAGGAGACGCCACGTGGAAGATGAGGCCGAGCGACTTCACCCCTAGTTTGGCTGAACCAGGCAAACCGCCATTGGCCACCAACTTTGACCAGTGGATAACAGGTGGGTCCCTTAGTCGGTTGAGGTTGGTTTGGCCCCACCTTATGTCGGTTTAGCCTGACTTGTGGGCCTCTCCACCCTTGAGCTCACACGTGATTTGCCGGAGGTATGTTTTTTTTGCATACCGGCTCCATTTCTCCTGTACTTTGATGTATATTCTCTGCATCCATGTTAATTCTCCAAGTCTAGTACAACTACATTATTTATTATTGATATACATGTAAGAAATGTTAATTCTCCCTTTATTTATTATGGTAATTGGCCATCGAAATTGGTATTTAACAACCGTCAACATCGCCGCATCGGTCCTGCTATATATGTGATTAACAAGGGCTTGGCTAGTACTTGGGATAGAACTAAGCGGCAAATCGGTCGTGAGATGACCGAATTTGGAATTCAAAATACATTCAACTCTCCTATCAAAAAAGAAACTCATAGTAGCCTCAAGTTTATTATTAAAAATAGCATTAATAGATTCATCTATAGTATTTGCTATGAGCTTTGAATAGGGAGAGTAATGTCATCAGAATTTACCTCATCGAAGACAATTCAGGGTAGAGGCTCGGTCCTTCGTGAAACTCCTTGGCGATTCTTCACGTAGCTTCCTAAGACCACAACCTCTATCTCCTTCTGTCTCTCAAGATCTTGACGTTGCTCATCGGTCAAATCCTGCATGGTGATGGGCATGATGTTGCTTGCATCAACGTCGCGCTTGGTCATGATGTCGATGTAGCGGGTCATTAGCAGAGTCGCCCAAAATCGTGTTGGCAACTTTTTTGGCAAGAAGACAATCATGATCATGACACCTAAAGCTTTGCGGTGATATGGAGTCGCTAACCACCTCAATATAGCAAAAGCTAAACCAAGGTGGGTTTTGTTAAAACTAAATCAACTAGCACAGCCGATTTAAACATCAAAACCGGCCTCTAGGTTGATCTAGATTGATATGAGGATAACCACCTGTCTCGTGGGCGAACAAAAAGTTTATGGAACAAACCTACAAAGGGATAATCACACTCTCGTAGCAAGGATGGACGATTTTCTGCGCAAACTGACGAAGATGGAGAAAACTAAGCTAAAACTAGGCAAAAGGTAGAAGCATATTGAAAAAAGCGATTCAATTAGCTAATTGTATTTAAAAGTTGATTGTGTGTCTAATTAAACTGGCCTTGTCCCTTATATAGGGCTGGTCTTGCCTCCTACAGGGCCTCCACCATATCAATCTCGGGGTAGACACCAATTAGAACTCGAAAAATAGGTCCCTATGCAAGAAAACCCGAGACCCAGCGAAATTCGTTTCGGACTCGGATCCAGTTGGTCTGACCAGTCACATACCGCCGGTCAGACCAGCCCCGTGAAGGAAACCCGACGCTTTTCAAATTTGGGAGTGTTTTTGGGTGCTAACAGGTGGTGCCTAGCGCGCAATTGCTTTTGCTGGGATTTGTGTTTCTTCCTGGGATGATTGGATTGTTTATGTGGCAGTTCTGAGCTGTAGAAGAAATGTGCTCCACAATGTTGCATTGCATCATTTTCGATGTTGCACTAATTCCATTTGGATGTTCCAATAATAATGTTTTGATGTTGCACTAGTTCTATTTTGATGTTGCAACAACGTTGTTTCACTGTTGCACAAATGGATTTCGATGGCAGTGCTCATTGCAGTGTTTTGTTGCAACATCGTAAAACTTGATGTTTCAGTTACTAAATATTTTTGTTTCACAAATACAACTCTGATGTTTCATGGACAGTTAACTGAAACAGTTCACCGTCCGATCCGGAGTTGTCTCGACTAGAAGATTCACCAAACTTAAACTAATATACATTGGCTGCAGGTGAGTCGCAGCCAATTCCACGAGGAGAAAGGAAGTCGCGTAGCTTTAGGAAAATTTCAGCTGAATAGATAAATATGGTACCCTATGGGTTTCTTTTTTTATAGTGTGACGATCTTATTGTATGAGGTGCAAGGTGTATTTTTCCTATAATCGACTTTATGCTCTCTGTACAATTTGTTCCTTTAATCAGGCGTAGAAAATCTAAAATAATTTGCACCGTCAATCAATCATCCAAAGTTCAAAATAATTCAGATGACGAGGATATAGACTAACCATAGATGAAATATAAGACAAGCTATATTTATCTATTGCGAAAATCCCTTATGTGCTTTTAAAGTTTACCCAATCCCTTTTATGCCTGCCTATGAGTTTTGCCCACTCCCTCCACAACCCCAAATTATAGTTTGGATCCCTTCTATATCTTTATCATTAGTTGACTGTTCAATTCTTATCAAAAAGTTCATTTTGCCCTTTGGTATCAAAAGACATATAAACTTATAGAGTATATTATTGGAATGTGAAAATTTATTTTATGAGACTATTATATTTATGAGTTTGTTATACGAGATATTATTTATTAAAATTTATTTTTAGATATGACAAAAAAAATAATATTTATCTATTAGTTATTAAAATTTTTTTATGTAGCATATAAATAGATTTGTCTTAAAAGATGTTGTACTACTTGTCAGTATTATAGATAAGATATATCTAACACTCTTGTGTTAGTTAGGCTCGATGATATCCATTGTATACCAAATTTTATATAAAATCAAGCCTCATATATGAAAGGTGTTTCGTAAAAAGAAGAACAAGTAGTGTCCTTCTTGAACACGATAAGGACTACTCGGATCGTATCTGTACTTGGTTCCAAGTTCTACTTGGACAAGACCACCCAGAAGAAGAGAGGGAGAGACGAAGACAAGCCAATACAAATCTAGACAAATCCAATATAGGAGCCAAAGAGGCTGACATGAGGGATCTAAAAATATCTCCAATCTCGTCGAGTTCATATTCGAGGAAGTTGACTACGCTAGCCGTCAACCACATATGAGAGCTCCATGCTGCTAAGTCGACAGAGACTAAATTAGCTCATCCCAAATAATGTACTCGTGTGATACTGATATATAAAGGCGACATCGGCTTCGTTCAATAGTAGTAGGACTATTACCTAGTTAAGGGGCCCGAACTTGTATACAAATCATTGTTTCCCATCTCTTTTTCGTCAGTCTTGTATATACCCTGATATTAACGATCTCATACTCTACAAATACCATAGATAGGTACAGTCCGTCGACACTACTATAAGAAATTATGCTACATATAAAATTTTTAATGGTAAAAAATATTTTTTTTTGGTTAGATCTAAAAATAAATTTAGTAAAAATAAAAATAAATTTTGTTGGCATAACAAACTCATAAATATAATAATCCCATACAACAAATTTCTACATGCTAATAATATATTCTACAAATTTATGTCTCTTCATACGAAATGGCAAAATAGACTTTTTAGACAAATTTAACGGTCAACTCTTGGTTAACTAATGGAAGGAGCATGGAAGAGATCCAAACTGAAATTTCAGGGGTATGAAAAGGAATAAGCAAAACTCAGGGGTAGAAGGAATTGGGCAAACTTTCAAGGGTACACATGGTATTTTGTCCTATTATCTATGCTACAACGCTGCACGATTATTACAAATCTCTACTATTATAAAAATGAAGATGTTTTTGCCGGTAGTTTGGTACATCGTCTGGGTTTGAGTCCTTATTTAATTTTATATGTTTCAAATCCTTGGTACGTCTTCATCATCTGCGTTTGAGTTGGTTTTCAATTTTATATGTTTCTGCCAAATTCTTCGTATGTCAGCTGCAGACCGTTTCACACATGCGAGTTTTTCACGTGTGCTTTTTCGTCTGAGATGCGCGTGCCACAGTTTATTTTTCATGCGCTCCTTGCAGTGTGCCGCGATTAGGCCCACAACGTGTCACGCCCCAAACTGGCCCCGGGCGGAGACCAGGGTAGGGCGGTCCAGATTGACCTGTATGCCTATACCAGTCCCAGGAAATAGCGCTGGTACAACAGGAAGACTGAATATCACAACCACAGCGGTCTCTTTATTAAGAGTAGGATTACAACCAAGGTTGGAACTGCGGACAGAACCCGAGTTCACAACAGCATTACAAAAAGGCGGAAGCGGAAAGCGGAGACTAGCCCTAAGCCACAAGCAAAGCCCTGGGGAAGGCCGAAACCCTACTACTGCTCGAAGTCTGCTTGCTCCTGGAAGAAAACTCCATCGGCAGGGTCCACCTCTTCGTCTTCGAGAGCTGGGGGCGGTTTAATTGTATAGAGCAAGGGTGAGTACAGGAGTACTCAGCAAGTCAGGGGAATTAAGTGTTTAATGCAAGCTTCAAGGGAAAGCCAGTTATTTTTCACAATTGGTTTTAGTTTAAGACTTTAAAAACATCTAAGTAAGTGCTTCTCAACGACACGGATGAGAAAGTGCATCTCATTCGGCCGGAGCAGTGAAAATGTATCGATTGATTCTTGTCGGCGCGAGAGGCTCCCTGCCAATCGTTTACCGACCCGGCTGCACCAACAGCCACAACTCACACACGCCGGTACGAGAGGCTCCCTGCCAATCGTCACCGACCCGGCTGCACCAACAGCCACAACTCACACACGCCGGTACGAGAGGCTCCCTGCCAATCGTCACCGACCCGGCTGCATCAACAGCCACAAGTCAACACATCGGTACGAGAGGCTCCCTGCCAATCGTCACCGACTCCGGCTGCTTCAACAGCCTTAAACCAAGCACAGAACGGAAAACCTCACACCAACAGCAGTTCACAAGGTGTTCATTAAAACTACGCTAAGGAATCACCTCACATCCGCCCATGACCGTGGGCACGGCTGTTCGAACAGTTGTTAACCTCTGCAGAGGGGGTACACTTTACCCACACGACGTTACTAACCCCGAATCACCCAGCCCGCGACCCTCGGTCACGTCTGGCGACCTTGAGGCTTTCACGACAAGGCATTTCGAAAGCCGACTCAGGGTCATCTTATTCCAACGGGAGGGGTCCCACAGACCAACACCAGGTTAGGTCCCAGACCATACTGTGCCAGGAAGCCCAGGGGTCCTCCCCGACACCACCCCGGCGAATCCACTTGTCCCTTGGCATCAAGATTTCCCTGGCCTAGCTAATTACTCAGCCAGGGGCGTCCCATATCACCCATGCTTGGATGTAATTCCCAAGGAATCGGTCCTTAGGGCGAGAACGGGCAGACCGTACCACCAGTACGTCTCCCGTACCGCGAGTTTTAGAAACTCACTTTAGTTTTCAAGACACCGACCCAAGTGTCGGGTTTTCCAAGCATTTTGTAAACTCAAGTTTTACCCAGGTGATCAATTTTAAAGTTTGAGGGGAGTCTCGATGTACGTACGCGAGGTACGGATACCGAGGCATCACCTGAGGGGTGACAAGGGTGTTGGGGTATTCAAATAATCAAGGAAGGTGAATGCAGCAAATGGGTAGGGCCGGCCGGTTGTATTGCAAACCGAGGCCAAGTGCCAAGTGTAACCTAAGTAATGCATAGTTTGCGAAATTAAAATACTTAATTTAAATTATAGGTTCAATTGATCAAAGGTGACTTGCCTTGCTCGAGATCTTGAGCTTCTTCCTCGAAATCCGCGCACTGCGGGTCTTCGGGCTCCGAGACTACACGCGAAACGAGACGACTCAACAAAACGATAAAAGAAGCCCTATTAAAGACCACTAATCATGCCACTAGATAGATCTCGATTTTTTAAGAAATTTTGGAAGTGGAACGGAGTTAATCGGACGAACGGTTGAAAAGATATGAATTTCCGAAGATTAAAGGATTTTCTGGAATAAAGAAAAGGAATTAATAATTAATTAATAATTCCCTGGAAAAAGAAAAGAAGGAGGGACTGAAATTGGACTTTATTTTGGGCGGCTAAGGGCAGCCCAAAGGATTTGAATGAGCGCGGCCGAATTAATTGGGCCGGCGGCCCGAAGGGATCGGCCCTAGGCTAATCGACGCGGGAGAGAAATAGGCCGATGGGCCTAATCGGCCGATGGCGCGAGCGGGCCGGCGCTCAAGGGCGCGGCCCAAGCCGAGTGACACGGCCTGGTCCGAGCGGCGCGCGGCCTGGTGGCGCGGCCTGGTGGCGTGGCCTGGTGGCGCGGCCTGGTCCGGTCAACGGGGCCGATGGGCCGGTGCAGGCCGCAGCCTACGCGGTCGGCCGATCCGGTGGACCGCGACCACCACGCGGGTGCTAGGGCGGGGTCCGCCTGGCAGCGGCGCGGTCTACGCAGACCGAGCGCACGGAGGGGATAAGACGGAGCACGCCGGCTGGCGCTTGCGTGGCGCCTACGTGGCGGCCACGTAGGCCGGCCGGGCAAAAGAAGGGGAGTAGGCGCCGGGCGACGGCGGCGACGGCGGAGGGGGGTCTCGTGCGGCGCGATGCGAGGCCGGCGACGGGGAGTGGCGCCGGAGCAAGAGGGGAGCGAGGGGATTCGAGCCGTCGGCTCGGATCGGGCCGCGGGGAAGCGACGGCGGCTGGCGACGGCGCGGTGCGACGGCGGTAGCAGCGGCGCGGGGATGGAACGGAGAAGAGGGCGACGGCCTCGGCGGCGCCCGGGAGAGGGCTCTACGGCTTACCTAGCGGCCTAAAACACGAGGGGGAAGGGGAGGGGGAGAGGAGAGGGGATTTACCGCGGCGGGGCGGCAAGCCGGAGGCCGACGGCGCGGGCGCGGGCGCGGGCGTGGCGAGGCGGCACGATCCCGGGCCGAGGAAGAGGATGAGGGCGCCGGCTCCTCTTCTCGCGGCGGCGGACGGCAAGATCGCGGCGCGACGGGTTGGAGGGGGGGCGAGCTCCGGGAGGCGGCAATGGCGGCCGGGTGCGAGGGGGGGGGAAATTTGTAGGGCGCTAGGTCGGTTTTGGGGGGGGGAAAGTCGGTTTTGGGCCGGGGAGAGGCGGTCGGCAAAGCGGAGCGGGGACCGGCGCAAACGGCGGTGCGACCGGGTGAGTCGGCGGCGGTCGGTCGCCGGGGAAAAAGAAAAAGGGGAGAGGGGAAAAGAGGGCTCGCCTCCTAGCCGATTCGGGTAAGGGCGTGCGCGCGCGGGGGGGGGGAAGAGAGAGGGAGGCGCGCGCTCGGCGCCTTGGCGGCACGCGGCGCAGCGCAGCGGCGGGGCCGAGGGGGGACCAGCGGCGGGACGGAACGGCGCCGGTGGGAGAGAGCTTCGGGAGAGAGAAGAAACGGGGAACGGGAGAGAGAGGAAGAGAGAGGGAGCTGGCGGACCGGCTCGGGCGCGTGCGGGCCGAGCAGCCTGACACGGCCCAGCGGGGGAAGAAGGCGGCCGGGCAGGCGCGGACCGGGCCGGGATAGCGCGGCCCAGGGAGGAGGAAGGGGCGCGGGTGGAGGCAGGCCGAGGGGGGGAAAGGGCCCAGGGGAGAATGGGCCGAGGGCGGCCCGAGGAAGAGGGAAGTAGGCCGGGAAGGGGAACAGCCCGGGTCAAGGGAGGAAAAAAGGACTTTTTCTGAGGATTTGAATTTGGGAGGATTAGGGCTCGGATTTGAAATCTGATTTCGCAGTTTTCTCCGGGATTGAACTGAGAGGGGAGACACGAGACCTTGGCACACAACAAGACTCAACTGAAGAGCAGACTTTCGCAAATAGAGTTTTTAGCGAATTAGTTTTCCCGCTAATGCCGCGACAAAACGGGCGTTACACAACGCCCTCATACGCATGATTTGCTTCCCTTGTCGCATACCCGATTTAGCCCATGGTAGCCTCGGCTGCGGTTGTGTAAAATTGTTTCGAATTATCAATACTACACACCTTTTAAATATCGATACGGTATGTTTCTGATTAGGACATCAACACGATCGATACATCCACACAACAACAATAGATTTCTGATTCGATTACTTGCGCTCGCGCATGCGAAATGAACTATCAGGTGAGTTCGTTTTTATCTTATTGTCCATCTTGTTTAGATCATGAAAATGTTTGCATGCTTATTTTGGTTAGGAATGATGGATAGGACCCAAAAGGAAACGGATTTGCATGAGCTGATTTCGGACTGCAGGACAGAGCCAACTTGTGACGGACGTTGCGACTTCATACGGACTCCGTTTGGGGCATGCAAGTACTTCATGAAAAGCCTATCAAGTCTACTTTCAAACGGATCTAACCTCACATCCATATCTATTGATTTAGTGCGACATCTTAGTTTTGGCCCATTAGATTGTGTATCATGTTGAGTCTACTAAAGACGCGTCCTAGAGTTGAAGTAGAACCCTAGCACCCCTATGGTCGTCCTCCCACATACTTATACCACTATGCTTCTGCCAAAGAACGATTGGGTTTTGTTTAGATCAAAGATTAGTTTTGCTACTTTGCCGTGTGATCTCTTGATCGTTTAGATTACCGGTTTGCTCATTTCAAAACTACACCTTTGATACTTTTGCTGATCTAATTCTACATCTTTATTTCGTAATTTGAGTTGCTTGTTCATGTTGTTCTTGCTAGTTCTTGATTGCTTGCAGGAACAAACACCCTCGTGGTTGGGATGATCGTGCATCCGTCGCGATTCACGACTGCCTCTAGAGGTGGTGTAACGATTGCTAAGGCGCAACGTCCTTAGACAGTTTTAGTCGGATCGCCAATGTCGCTTCATCTAATCGGTTTATCCTCTCATCAAAAGATCGGGACACCCTCACACATATCAGTTTCCATTTTTAGATAGTACTAAACAACCAGCTTAACCAACTTGCCTCAGTTGGAAACCGAAAACTCTTGAAGTGACTAAAACTCTCTTCAAGTGCACTAGGTTTTAGACACCAAATCCTTCGCACACTTCCACCACTGAGCTTTGCTTACCTCAATGTCAATTCAAGGTGATTCTCTGTCAATGTCGATTCCAGGTGATTCTTCGAATTGAACCTGAAATATATCTCTATCTCTACTATTACAAAAATTAAAGATATTTCCGCTAGTACTTTGATACGTTATTCGTGTTTGAGTAGGTTTTTCATTTGATTGCTCGAGTCATATATGTTGCCGACAATCGTCTAGTCCATTTCACCCATCGTCAAACATACGTGCTTTCACCCATCGTCCAACATACGTCCGTCTCCGAGTCAGTTGGTTTTTTCGTTTGCCGCCATAGCCCATGAAGATGCAGTACTAGCCCACCAACAAATGCATGCAGTCATATGATTAATTATAGGACCGCTTATCTTTCCAATTTTACACCAGTGATTTCTATATGATTCTATACCGGGACTCATTCGGGAGCCAGGAGGAGAACGTTACATGTATATTTGTGTTTGATCGGCAAGAGGGTCAACGTTAGGGGTGAAAACAGATCAGATACTATCCGAACCGATTCTCTCTGAATTCTTTTCAAAACGATAATATAATATGGGTTTATAGAAATCTGACGAATATGGATGTGAATGTGGATAGTGTGGTGCAGATGTGGATGAGGATGTGGTATCTCTAAAATCCGGTGGATACGGATTATCCGACATTTCTATCGGATTATCCAATAGGCTGTTTGCTGGATAATCCAAAATTATGGACCCATATAACCACTCTATATGTTGAATATAACATAAACCGATCCATACAAGGCCTAATTTATCAATTAACTTGGGCTCCTTACACGGAGCCTCTGATCGTCTCATCTTACATTTGCGTAGCTGTGCTTTTATATCATGGATATCATGTATTCATGTTGTTTAGCACTCGAGGATATAGTTATTATGACTAGATCATTCATTGATTATTTTGTTGTTGTCCGTTGTATTTCTAAGTTGATGTTGTTTTAATTACGTATACACGAAACATCCAACGATTTTAATCCATTTCTGAACCAGGTCCACACCGACTTCGCAGCATTTTCGATATCCGAAATAATCCGTTCCGCATCTGCACCCGCTCCGAATCCACTTAAACAATACGGTTTAGGATATGATATGACACTATTCGTTTGAATCCGATCCGTTTTCACCCTAGTCAACGTAGGATTCATTGTATAATAAATCTTAATTGAAAAAACTATTAAAATGGGTATATCAAATTATAAAATATAATCGAGGAATATCTTCACTACCTACCTATAGAAAAATCTTGATGTTTTCATTTATCATTCATCTTTTTGGTTCTTCATCGGCCGTAACGTGGGATCATAAGGATTTTTTTATCTTTGGGAGGATTTTGATATATATGAGAATCTGATGAATTTCGAGGCCTGATAAAAAAATAAGTAATTTAAAAGGGAAAAATTGGATTCGCTTTCAAACTTTCGAATTGAGTTTGAGGAATTTTTGAAAAAGTTCAAAATACAGATCTAATGTTTATCAAAATGTTAGTTTGTCCCGCTGCAGCACACGAACATTTTTTTTCTAGTCCATAAAATATTACGGGAACACAACCGAAAGTGTTCGCGTTCGGTATCTCGACCTGACTCCACTCCGATGCTTAATCCTCATACATACGGTATACGTAGGTCGGTCGAGCCATCACGTACCTGACCTATATAAATCCGCAGCCGCCACGCGAACCAAATCGACGCGATCGGATCGATCGGATCGAGTCTTACCAGATTGAGCCCCGTTGTGCCGGCGATGGCGGCGGCGGCGGCGGATGGCACCAGCGGCGGCGGCGATGGAGGAGAGGAGGTGAAGAAGACGATCGATCTCGTCAGCAACGACGGCGAGGTGTTCGAGGTGCCGAGGGACGTGGCGCTGCTGTGCAAGGCGCTCCGGTGGATGATCAAGCACTAGTGCAGATCCTCTCATCTGTGACGGGCTGTAATATAACTGGATTTTGCGGTCCGTCACAAAGAAAACATCTCAAACGGGCCTAAAAAGAGGCCGATTGAGATATGGTCGGAGAGACANTTCTTCGATCTGTTTCTTAATTTCTGCCAGTTCGTTGGCTGCCATTCTGTAGGGTCTCTTGGCAATGGGAGCGGTGCCTGGGGCAAGCTCTATGGAGAACTCAATTTCTCGATCCGGTGGCATCCCGGGTAGTTCTTCTGGGAACACATCGGGGTACTCGTTGACTATGGGTACCATTTCCAAGGGTGCGGCTTGCAAACTGTTCAGGGTTGACCGATTTCCGGGAAGGAGAGGAGTGAAACGCACTTATTTTCCTCCGGGTCCTTGCAGAGTGATAGTCCTATCGGCACAATCAATTTGTCCTTTGTGCTTAGCCAACCAATCCATCCCTAGGATGACATCCAGACCTTGGGAGTCTAGGACTATGGGTTTGGCTGCGAAGCTAACCCCTTCTATCACTAGATCAACCTTGGGGCATAGTTTAGCTGCCCTTATATCCCTTCCAGGGGAATGTATTACCATAGGTACTTGTAAATTTTGGGTTTTCCAACCATTTCTTTTCACAAAAGCTTGTAATATGAACGAATGAGAAGCTCCTGAATCAAATAGAACGAGTGCGGGTATAGAGTTGACAGAGAACATACCCATCACCACGTCGGGGGCCTCTTGGGCGGTTTCAGCTTGAATGTGGTTCACTCGACCTCGTCCAAAGTTGTTGGAGGCGCGAGAACCTTGTCCACTTGTCTGAGTGACTGGGCGGGACTGCGCAGGTGCTAGAGTCCTGGGGAAGCTAGCATCAGACCGTCCGGGGTTAGAGTTTCCCTGATTCCGAGGACACTGCCTGGCGTAATGTCCCATCTGTTTGCACGTGAAGCACTGCACATTTGCCATTCCTGTGGGCGAATTGAAGGAGGAGACACTGTTCCTTGCGGTGTTGCCACTAGGGGCATGCTGCTGGGGCGACGGAGTAAGGCGAGGCACTGGCAGACGGGGAGTAAAGCCAGGTTGGCGACTGACTTGAGGGGCAGGTTGGTGGTACTGCATGGGATGTCCAACACGAGGGCGTGGCGCACCTCGGCATGGGGGCGCTTGGTGGGTAGACTTGCGCTTCTTATATTCCTCAGTTGCCTCTTTTCTGGCATCCTCCAGAAGCAAGGCCTTGTTGACCATGTGCTGGAAAGTGGGGAAGTCATGGGCAAGCAACTGGATTCTCAACCCTACTGCGATTCCCTTCAAGAACTTCCTGATCTTTTTCTTGTCGGAGTCCACTTCTTCGGAAGCATACCGCGCCAATTTGTTGAAGCGACTCAGGTACTCATTGACGCTTCCTGTACCTTGTTTCAGACGGTTGAACTCTTCTTTCTTCATGTCGATGGTACTTTCGGGCACATGAGCTGCACGGAAGGCATCGGCGAACTCTGCCCACTCAATGTTGACAGCGTCTGGATGGGCATTACAGTAATTCTCCCACCAGTCGGCTGCAGAACCTCTTAACTGATGTGCAGCAAAAAGGGTCTTTTCCACTGGGGTGCACTGCACTAGGTTGAGTTTTCTCTCAACATCCTTTAGCCAATCGTCGGCCTCAACGGGCTCGACGGTGTGAGAGAATTCCGGTGGATGGGATCTTAGAAAGTCCGTCAGCTTGGATCTGTGATTGTTGTTATGGAAAGGCACTGGGTGCGGAGCCTGCGGCTGCAAATTCTGCTGGATGCCTGCAATGGCTTGGGCTAAGCCCTGCAAGATCTGAGTCTGAACTGCCATCATGTGCTGGTAATCTGCCTGAAGCTGGGGAGGCGGGGGTAAGTCCTGTGCACGGTTTGCTGCAGGATCTGCCTGAGCTGGAGCATTAACCGGTTCATTCCCTGACTCATTTTCCGATTCTGGTTCTTCCCTGCGGGTTTCGTAACCCAAACGAGCTGGAGCACGAGCTACACGACGGGGACGGGTAGCCATCTAATCTCCCAGAAAAGGGCGGGGTAAGAAAACAGAACAGCACTTAAAAAGGGAAGAAGTAAAGTAAACGAGCTCAGAAAGCACACACTAGTCATAAAGCTTTTCTCAACTCGGAAAGCACCTAAAACAACGGGTGTGGACAAGTCACAGAGCTGCGCCGAGCTTGACTGTACGCACACCACCTCAGAGATCCAGACTACCAGACAACACCCACAACAACACACTCACACACTACCTCGCCACGACTCCGAAAGAGTTGGCGGCGGTACAAAAGGTCTAGCACACGAACTCCACCTGCAGCAGACGAACTCTACTGCTCTCCTGCCTGGCTGGCTCCGGTGGTCGGCTCGTCTGAAGAGGACACGTCGATCGGCGCACGCGAAGGGACCGGCGGAACCTGTCGAGGGCCGGCAGCAGGGCGGCCTGCTGGCGGGGGAGGAGCTGGGGGGTCGAAACGGAACACGGTGGAGGAGCCCACAACGCGCTTCCGCGCGGTGCGGATCAGTCGGAGCCCACGGCGGCTGACGACTGGGGTGTGACCTGGGGTGTAGGAGGGGCTGGCACGGTGGGGGTAGGGAGAGTAAACTGGCGAGTACGGCACACGCGGGCTGGGGGAGCGTGGGCCGCTGGGAGTGCGAGCAGAGCCACGTGAACTGTAGAAGGACAGGTGGCTGGAGTGGCAAAGGCGGCCAGAGTCCCAGGAGGTAGTGTCCACGGAGGTGACACCCTCCTCAGCAAGGCGGGCCTCCAGTGCGGCGTAGCGGCGAGCCAAGGAGCGGTAAGCCTCAAGGAGAAGGTCGTGCTGAGTGGCCTGAGCGCCAGAAAGCTCCACCATGCGCGTCAGCGCAGGGTGCGACTCACGGTAAGGGCAAGGGTAGCGGCTGTCTGCACGGCCAGGAGGGAGCTGCGGGATCAGCCGGAAGGCCGAACCTGCAAGGCGACGACGGTAGTCGTAGGCCAAGCGACGCAGAGCGGTCCAGGAGAGGTCCTGGTACGCGAGCTGGAGCGTGGCGCGAGCCAAGTTGAAGTGGTGAGGGCGAAGGCCAGCGCTGTGTGTACCTCCGCGGGGGCAAAGGTACACGGACAGCTCACAGCGGAGAGGAAAGCGGTCCACAGAGTACCCAGCGTACTCGGGACAAGAGAAGCCAAGGAAGCCAGCGAGGTCTCTCAGCTGGTCGACGTGGTGACCCTCACCAACGCTGTGGGAACTGTGGGTGGCGTTGACTGCCATCTACAATTTTGAAAAAGAAAGAGAAGTCAGTAACCAGTTTTGTAAACAGAGTAAGAGAAGAAGAAAAGAACCGAACTTTTCGCAAATAGCTTTTTCAGAACTTAGCACCTTACGGTCATCTAACGTCGGGTTTCGTCCTAGGCCAAAGCTGCGCTCTGATACCATCTTCTGTCACGCCCCAAACTGGCCCCGGGCGGAGACCAGGGTAGGGCGGTCCAGATTGACCTGTATGCCTGTACCAGTCCCAGGAAATAGCCCTGGTACAACAGGAAGACTGAATATCACAACCACAGCGGTCTCTTTATTAAGAGTAGGATTACAACCAAGGTTGGAACTGCGGACAGAACCCGAGTTCAATACAGCATTACAAAAAGGCGGAAGCGGAAAGCGAAGACTAGCCCTAAGCCACAAGCAAAGCCCTGGGGAAGGCCGAAACCCTACTACTGCTCGAAGTCTGCTTGCTCCTGGAAGAAATCTTCATCAGCAGGGTCCACCTCTTCGTCTTCGAGAACTGGGGG
>BDMV01000009.1:8996742-9229678 GCA_008326285.1 Oryza officinalis
AAAGGGTTAATTTCATCCATGCCACTGTAAATGTGCATATTTAGAAAAATGCCATTACAATTCGCCTATTTCGAGCCATGCCATTGGTACTTTGGTAGTTTTGTATCTGTGCCATTATATACACGTTTGGCAGCGTTGTACTCGTGTTCTTGCACTTGTATTTTCGTATGGACGGAAATGCCCTCGTTGTACTTTTTACAACACGGTTGACCCAGGTCGTGCTGAGCCCATTCCCCATTCCAATCCCGATCCGAACCCTAACCCTAGTGCGGCGGAGAGCGTCGGCGGCGTCGGCTAGTGCGGCGGAGAGCGTCGGCGGCGTCGTCAAGTGCGGCGGAGAGGGAGCAACTACTCGAGTTGCCCCTCCAGAGCTGCAGATCTGGACGGGGCCGGGGGAGGCAGTGGCGGCGTCAACGACGGCGGCATCTTCGGTGGCGGTAGTGGCGGCGACATCTGTGGCGTCGGGGGCGACATCTGCAGCGACGGCAATGTGATGAGGATGACGACCACAAGAACTTCTACCCGAGTTGGCGAGGAGATGGAGTTGGGCGAATCGAGTCTGCCCAGTCTGCCCACCCTATGCTCTAGGCCGTGAGTAGCTCTAACATAAGTTGTTTTTTTATTTAATGAACCTAAATTTAGTTCATTTATTTATTTTATGAATTAATGTTCAGTGGTACAGCATGTTTATTGTGTCAAATATTTGTTTAGTTTGCACTTCTGTTCATTGTGTTTGTGATTTGTTTGGTAGGCAATGGTATTCTGTAGACGTTAGGGTTGAATCATATGCCACCATAGATGAGGCTGGTAGGAAAATTTACACTAAAGGGTCAAGTAGGCAATGGGTTGTGGATGCAGAAAGCTTTTCTGTGGAGTTTGTGTTGAATAGCCTAAGTGTTGAGTTCTCATGGGGCAAGAAACAGCATCCAGCCATATGGTTCTTTCATAAGTCAGTGGGTGAGGATGTGCGACTGTTGGATAATTCGCAGATTCCTGAATTGTTTGCAATGTATGAACAAGAGACCCATTTTCAGCTGATTATATCCATCCTTGATCCTAGCAGCTCTATTCCATTTGCTTTAAATGCCCTAGAACCTATATGTGTTGTGTCACCTGAGAACCATGGTGTGGATGTTGGTGGTGCTGACAAGTGTGGTGGTGTTGGTGGTGGGGGGGGGTGGTGGGGTGGTGGTGGTGTGGATGTTGGTGTTGGTGGTGGGGGTGGTGGTGGTGTGGATGTTGGTGGTGTAGGTGTTGTGAATGGTTCTGATGATAGACCTGCTCCCACTGTTGGAGGTTCTGACCAGCCTGCAACAGCTGAAGCAGATGTTAGGGAGCCAGATTTATTTGACAATGAGGAAGAGTATGTTGGGGTCGATGATGAGTACATATATGTACCCAGAACTCAGCTGCCTTGTGAGCCAGCAGCCCAGAGTACTGTACTCCCTGAGACATCAGCTGCTGCCATTGGTCAGAGTGGGGCAGCTGCTACTGAAGCTGAAATTAGTGATACTGATCCTGAAATATATAACATTATTCATGATCCCGAGAATCCAAATATTGTCAAAGATGCATTATTCCCTGACATGGTATCTCTGAGGAAAGCTGTAAGGCATTATGCTGTTAAGAAAGGGTTTGAATTTGCTAAGGGTTTGAAGACAGATCCAACAAGATTTATTGCAAAATGTGCAGCTGAAGGTTGTCCTTGGCGCATTCATGCATCCGTGATCGAGGATAAGAAGACTGCAAAGGTCATTTCTTCTCAAATTATTCATTTCTTCAAAAATTGGAATTCTTCTAATCCAAATACATATGTTTACTTATGTGTTGTTTCACTTGCATTGCAGATTAAGGTTCTTCCATTTGAGCACAATTGCTGCTCTACAAAGTTGAGCGAGGGGAAGATGGCTACTCAAGGGTGGTGTGCAGACAGACTAACTGACTGGATTAAGAACAATCCAACGAAGGGACCAACTGATGCCAGGAATAAGCTTCAAGACCAGTATCAGATCAAGCTGAAATATTCCAAGGCATGGGCAGGGATGAAGAAAGCATTGGAGCAAATACATGGTAAATATGAAGAAAGTTTCCAACTTCTTTTCAACTGGAAGGCAGAAGTACAAAAGAATTCCCCAGGTACAATTGTTGAGATAGATGTGCAGAAAGTAGGCAAGAAAATGTATTTTAAGAGGATTTTTGTTGCATTGAAGCCCTGCATAGATGGTTTTTTGGCTGGTTGTAGACCATATTTAGGTGTAGATGCAACTAGACTAACTGGTAAATATACTGGACAATTAGCTTCAGCAACTGGTGTAGATGGTCATAACTGGCTGTATTATGTAGCATATGCTATATTTGACACAGAGACAGATGACAACTGGCTCTGGTTTATGCAACAACTCAATAAAGCCATAGGAAACCCAGAAGGTCTAGTTATTTCAACAGATGCTTGCAAGGGCTTGGAGAAAGCATGTGATGCTGCCTTTGAAAAAGTTGAGCATAGAGAATGCATGAGGCATCTCTATGCTAATTTCATGAAGAAATACCAAGGGCCAGTCTTTACTGACCATTTGTACCCAGCTGCTAGATGCTATACTGAAGATGGGTTTAGGGAGCACTTGAAGCAAATATGGGAGGCAAGACCTGATGCAATAGAGTACCTAGAGAAGCACCACAGTAGGATCTGGTATAGATGTGGCTTCTCAGAGATTAGCAAGTGTGATTATGTCACCAACAATGTATCAGAGAGTTTCAACAACCAAATCAAGAGCAAGGGCCTGAAAGGATTGCTGGTCCATGAGGTGGTTGATGGTATTAGGGAGATGATAATGGAGAAATTTGCACTTCGGAGAGATTGTGGCAAAAAGATGGAAGATGGTATCCTACCAAATGTCATGAAGGAGAACCTTTAAGAAGCAAAAGCAATGGGGATTGAGAATAAAACAAGCAAAAGACAACTCATTCACAACTCATTCTCACCTCTGCACCGCAATGAAGCCATCGCCGCCCCGGATTCCTTTCAATTGTTGATTTGCCCCGAACGGCCGGTCGCCCGCATGCACACTTCAGCTCGGGGACGCAACAGACTGAGCCATGGGAACACTCCTCGCTACATCGGCTCGACCGAGAACGCCTGCCGCTGCTGTCGTCCATCGCCGCCGATTTCCACGGCCACCACCCGCCGGCTAGTGTTTCTGCCGATTGGGGATTGGTAGCCCTCATGTAGCCATTCCCCCAGGGCAGTACCGTCCATACGAATATACAGCCAACAAAAAACGATTCAAACCGACGCTGCCTGGTACGGCGTGGCATATGACTCATTTCACTCGTATTCAGATGGCATGGCTCGAAATAGGCGAATTGTAATGACATTTTTCTAAATATGCACATTTACAGTGGCATGGATGAAATTAACCCTTTTATTTTACTAAATTAAAGTTCATCTTTTGTTGATTCTACAAAAATTTGGTTCACTCCATTTGAAGTAAAAATGAATTTTCTACAAAATTTACAATTTCTATGTTAACTATTTTATATTTGAAATTTTGGAAATAAATATCATACTGTGAGCATAGGATTTTATTATACAACATTAAAGTTCACAATTTTGTGGACCTACTGGAGTTGGTTTCACCTCAAGATGAGCTATATTTGATTTTATATGAATTTTACAAGTTTGATATAATTTCAATTGAAAAGATAAAGATTTACTCATTTCCTTTTATATTTTCCAAAATATAAATCTTTGGGTCCACAGGTCAGTCTCTAGTGAATATGCAAAAAGACCCCTAGGGTTTTCAGGAATCAACCCGCAGTCCCTAACACGTGCAGAAACAAAATCTATTAAGAATCCCTGAGGTTTTTAAATATTACTAATGAGTCCTTGGTCCCAAATGTAAACCTAAAGAATCTTACAAATCAAACCTTACAAGTTTTAAACTTTTGCTAAGCTGAGTCCTTAGGCGCTAATCAAGTCGAGCCCGCTCGTCAGTGACTCGGCGGCTAGGAGGCAGGGCAGCAGCGCATTGCCGAGCTTCTCGCCGGCGGCAACGGCGAACGGCGGCCGATCTCCCGGGACGGCTAAAAGAGAAAAGGTAGAGGAGTTCCTAGCGAACCTACCGGCGGTTGTCTCATTGGTTGCGATGGTTGGGATCGATGGCGACGACGGCACAGGCGGCGGTGGCTCTCGGGGTGATGTGCCAACTAGAGCTACGGCTTGAAGTGTGTCAATTACATGCATGTGCGCGCATCTACAAAGTCCCTGAAGACTTACCCGACACTCCCCGCGGCTTGGCGAGGGCTGGATAGTGGCAGTGACGTGAGGAACTTCTCGGCGACGGCGGAAACTAACAGAGCAACGGCGGCGACGATCTTCGGCCTTTGATCTGCTAAGAAGGAGAGGAGAACAACTCAAGGATTACTTAAGGATGCTCCATGAGTGGGGAATCGAAGTGGGGCTCACCAGAGTAGCCGGAATCGACGATTTGCGCCAATGGCCGGAGTTGGGAAAGAAATGGCTGATCTCCGAGTTCACAGCATCATGGTTCGATTCCTTCGGTCGGCTGCCTCCTGGGATCGAGATAAGGATGATGGCGCGGCGGTTTGGCTCGGCTTTGACGAGGTTGATTGGACAACGATGATGTCGTAGCGGCGACGCTCTGGAGCTCCCGGGGCAAGACGGTGTTTCGGTGTCACCACTGCACAACAGGAGGTGAGATCAGAGGGGATGGACTCGGCAACATATGGAGGTGACAGAACGCGGAAAGAGGAGGGATGACCATGGCTCAATAGCGGCGGCGACGGTTGTTGTTCCCACGACCGGCGGCAAAAATATGGGCGCCGGAGAAGCTAGGCTCCCTCCTTCTCGGTTGGTTCGGCACTGGGATGGAGAGAAGGACCGTGCGACGCGGCTAGGTGATGATATGGGCGAGCTCGGCGGCTGCCACGTCCCGTCCACGCATCGAACACGCCGGCGTCGATCTCTCCCTCGCTCTCTGTCTCTCTCTCGGTCTATTGAGCGGTGGAACAATTTCTAATGAGTTGGAGCAAGTACAAATGACTGCCAAGTGGGTCCAGGGCATGGTAGGCTAAGCAAGGAGGAGAGACATGGGTAGGAGATTAGGTAGGTTCTGTTAGTCCAGTTTTAGAGTTTATTTCTAGTTATTTTCTTTCTCCCTCTTTTATAAATCCATAACTTATGTTCTGTACATGATAAATTAATGTGGATTTTTCTCGAGATAGCTAAAAATACCTAGATTCCATTTTCTTTGGTTTCACACAAAAATTCCCAATATTTTAATGTCAGGAAAATTAAGAAATTCAGTTCAGCCAAGAATGATTTGAATTTTTAGAAGGTCAAAACCAAAAAAATAAATACTGAAAAAAATATATTAATTCATGATAAATAGAGTAGTAATTGAATAAATTATATCCCCTATACATTTTTATGTGATAAAATACACATATGGAATGTGTATCAATTTTGCCGATTAGGGTTTTGTTTTATTTCCAAAATTTATTTGAGTGTATAAGCTAATGCAAAATAATTAAATATGTAACATACAAATAGAGATAAATAATCCTAAATACCTTGTACTAAAATTAGGGTTGTGACAGCAGTCTTCGATGCTTCTTGTTCGTGCAGCGCCTTAGACGACTGTTGTCCAACTCGTCGTGGCTCCAGTCTCCGCCTTCGTCGCAACCCAGTCGGTGCGGCCAATACCAGCGTCAGCACTCGAAGCCCCAACCGACGTAGCTTCGGTCCTCCAGGTGCAATTTCAAGCTTTCCTTCAACAACTAAGTCAACCCCACACTGTTTCTGCAACAACTACAACCCCTTCGCCCCAGGCCATTGGTGGATCAAGCCCAGGTGTAACAGCGTGGCGACCGGTGAATCCAGCCCCTTCATCTTCGCCGGCCCACATGCCTTTGTCAACCCTATAGGACGCCATGGGCAGGCCAGGCTACATCGCAAGCATACCTCAGCCGAACACCCCGGTCCAACCTCAGGCGCAAGTCTAGGGAATGGTTTCACCCGCCAAACCCGGGCCTTTCACCGCAGTACCAGCTGGGTTCGGCGTTATGGGTAGCGGGTGAAAAGAAGCTACCTTTGAGCAGGGGCTACAAAATCACCCAATCTTGCCCCAGTTCAAGTATCCCGCTGTGACAAGATATTCAGGCGAAACCGATCCAAGTGAGTTCTTGTCGATCTATGAATCGGCAATCTAAGCAGCTCACACGACGAAAACACCAAAGCCAAAGTGATACACCTCGCTTTGGATGGTATCGCCCGATCTTTCGCATCATCAACGGCTACACTCGGGACGAAGAAGACACAAAGAAGTGACTTGAAATCCAAGCAGACTATGACAAGGTGGCGGCTCAAGCGGGTTCACAGGAGCCTGTCACCCAAATTTCGACGACCCAAGCTCCACCCCAGAGACAAGCACCGGTGACTCAGGCCATGACGAGAACGGCAAACTAGTGATGGCAATCAAAGAAGTCTAAAACCTTCGCAAGGATTTCGACACGAGTCAAAGGGGTGAACAAGGGCAACTACCGAAGAAGAGGTACAAAAAAGACAGGTACTGCGAGTACCATGACAAGTCATCGCATACAACTAAACAATGCCTAAACATCCAACACCATGGCCAAACCCAAGCGCTGAAGCTAAACCTTGGCACCGACGAAGATGTTTAGCGGTGGCGGACCAGGAAAATCCGTAGCAACCTGACTGGCCCCGAAGGGTGATACAAGTCATGATATGCACACGCCTATGCAACGTGTGTAGCAAGTTGGTGTTGACGCCGAATCCGTACCGCCGATGTGGACCCTGCGCGCGGACACACGAAGGCCTAGGAGATCTGCTTAGCTCCAGTGCAGGTCCTAAAATTGATGAAGCGCGGGCGTGCCAGTCAGTTTGATCCTACCACTGATAAGATATGCAAAACAGCAGAACGGAAGGTCTATCGGCTGATAGGCCGATAGGACAAAAACGTATCGACCGGTAGGCCGATAGCCAAAACAACTGGTCGGCCGATGATAACATGATGATATAGCAATGTGATATAGCATAATCCAAATATAAAATAAACATTGATCTGAGGATTAAAGCATACATCGGCCAGAGGTCCGATGGCATAAACTCTCAATAAGCATATAAATAATAAATACTCTGTTATTATCGGCCAGATCCAATCTATATGTAAAACTCTTGGCCCGATGCAACATCTAGATAATTCACCGGCTGAAACCCCGGTGAAACCCTTATTGGCAATCGACAGGCAGGCTGGAGATTATGGTTCTAATCACGACTTAGCGGCACTAAGTATGAAAAGAAACGCAGGATCTAGACAATCAAGCCCTCGACTGATTTTCAGGCTGGTGGATACCTTAGCCAATCTAATCTAGCGAGGCAATTTAGTCGATACCAGCGTAAACCCTAAAACGAAACTCGGCCGATACAACTAAATTGAGACGCCAAACCAGATTGACTAAGATATATGATAGTAGGTGCTTATGTTGACGAGATCAGAACGTCGAAGCCCTAGCCCCGATAACGCAGGCAGCCATAACGAGACTTACCCCTCGCGGGAAGGGCATGAACTCGCCGAAGAAGACGAAAGTAAAAAGGTTGACGATACGCCGAAGTTGTATTGATCGTGAGATGATTTTACATGAACCTTGGGCTTACATATTTATACCCATAGACTAACAAAGATCCTAACAGAATACGACTCAAACTTTCCTAAAGATAAAAGGAAATAGATAAAGTCCTTATTGGACACTAAACACACTTTCCTAATGATAAAAAGGAAACTAACAAATTCTTCCTAATTAATAGATACAAGCCGCATCCTCCTCAAACTCGGTCTTCTCTGGATAAGATCTTTCCGAATCTAACAAGAATCCGACTGCTGTTGGTGGCTGGTTTAAAGAAAACCCCCATCGGCCGATATAAAACTCTAGGCCGATACCAACCTTGAGCCGATATGGATCCTGAGTCGATGAGGACTTCGGGGCTTACCAAATTCTGGTGTTAACACATGCTTCCCAGTTTTGAAGTATGAGAAGTCATGCTTCAAAATTATCCTATGTCTGGCCTTGATCACCCCAAAACTGATTCTTCTCTTCTTCTTGACATCGGCTCTCATAAGCCGATACCGTCTGCATTAGATGAGCCAGGCTGTCAAACTCGTGGAAAAAGAATCTATTCTTGATAGGCGCTGATAACACTTGTAACGCAAGATCTGCTAGTTGTTCATCACTTAGGCTCAAGCTATAACATCGGTTGCGGACATCACGAAATCTTTGAATATACTCCACAGCCGATTCCCCTTCTTGCTGCCTGACTGATATCAAATCTAAAAACTTTAACTCATTGTTCCCAGCAAAGAAGTGCTGATGAAATTGCTTCTCAAGATCAGCCCAACCTTTGATTGAGTTTGGTGGCAACATCGAAAACCATGTGAAAGCCGATCCAGTCAAAGATAACGGAAAAAATCTAACCTTTAGAGCTTCTTCAGCCGATGCCTCCCCACATTGAGCTAAGAACCGACTGATATGTTCCATCGTAGACATATCATCTTGCCCTGAAAACTTTGAAAAGTCTGGAACCCTGTATCGGCTCGAAAGTGGAACTTTATCAAACCACTCAGGATATGGCAGCCGATACACAGAAATATGTCCCTTAGGTCTAATTCCAAACTGTTCCTCTATTACTTTTGCAATCATATAGGCCCAATCTTCTTTAGACTGATATCTTTGAGATTCTTCTGGCCGATATTGTTGATGTGGCTCTCCTGGCTGATGCTGATCTATTTGCCCCCCAAGCCAATGTCGCAGTTGCCGATGATACTGAGATTGTTCGTCGATTTGCCCCCCAGTCTGATTTTTTAAGGCAATTACTCTGGGAACTATCTTCTCGATCAAATCATGTAATGTACTCACCAAAACTCCAGATCGATCAAACACAGCGCGACGAACGATTTCATCAACTGCCTTTGGAAGCGTCTCATCGTCCATCGGCTCTTCTTCTTCCTCTATCGGCTTGAGAGATTGTTCTTCCTTGGCCTTGACTTCCTTCTCAGACATCTTGTTGCAATTGTGGGTTCCACGAGCCGTGTAAAAATCTGTTGTCAAAAACACGGTCCCACAGGGCGTGCCAAAAATGTGTTGACGCCGAATCCGTACCGCCGATGTGGACCCGGCGCGCGGACACACGAAGGCCTGGGAGATCTGCTTAGCTCCAGTGCAGGTCCTAAAATTGATGAAGGGCGGGCGTGCCAGTTAGTTTGATCCTGCCACTGACAAGATATGCAAAATAGCAGAACGAAAGGTCTATCGGCCGATAGGCCGATAGGACAAAAACGTATCGACCGGTAGGCCGATAGCCAAAACAACCGGTCGGTCGATGATAACATGATGATATAGCAATGTGATATAGCATAATCCAAATATAAAATAAACATTGATCTGAGGATTAAAGCATACATCGGCCAGAGGTCCGATGGCATAAACTCTCAATAAGCATAGAAACAATAAATACTCTGTTATCATCGGCCAGATCCAATCTATATGTAAAACTCTTGGGCCGATGCAACATCTAGATAATTCACTGGCTGAAACCTCGGTGAAACCCTTATTGGCAATCGACAGGCAGGCTGGAGATTACGATTTTAATCACGACTTAGCGGCACTAAGTATGAAAAGAAACGCAAGATCTAGACAATCAAGCCCTCGACTGATTTTCGGGGTGGTGGATACCTTAGCCAATCTAATCTAGCAAGGCAATTTAGTCGATACCAGCGTAAACCCTAAAACGAATCTCGGCAGATACGACTATATCAAGACGCCAAACCAGATTGACTAAGATATATGATAGTAGGTCCTTACGTTGACGAGATCAAAACGTCGAAGCCCTAGCCCCGACAGCGCAGGCAGCCATAACGAGACTTACCCCTCACGGGAAGGGCATGAACTCGCCGAAGAAGATGAAAGTAAAAAATGTTGGCGATGCGCCGAAGTTGTATTGATTGTGAGATGATTTTACATGAACCTTGGGCTTACATATTTATACCCATAGACTAACAAAGATCCTAACAGAATACGACTCAAACTTTTCTAAAGATAAAAGAAAACAGATAAAGTCCTTATTGGACACTAAACACACTTTCCTAAAGATAAAAAGGAAACTAACAAATTCTTCCTAATTAATAGATACAAGCCGCATCCTCCTCAAACTTTGTCTTCTCTGGATAAGATCTTTCCGAATCTAACAAGAATCCGACTACTGTTGGTGGCTGGTTTTAAGAAAACCCCCATCGGCCGATATAAATCTCTAGGCCGATACCAACCTTGAGCCGATATGGATCCTGAGCCGATGAGGACTTCGGGGCTTACTAAATTCTGGTGTTAACAGTTGGGTGGTCCGATCTTCTCGTAGGATCCACAAACTTGATAACTTATCGCTGCGTGACCTAGTGAAGAGGCAGTGCAGCGCGAGGCTGTCCACGCGACAAACTACCGAGACAATCACCCTTCCACGTATCGACAAAACAGCCCACGCAATCATGCCCTATAGACATGAAGGCACGAACTGGATGAACCGCAGTTCGGCGTTCTACAACTCCCTTAGGAATCGAAAGAACAAGTGTTGCAAGCCTCTCAAGACTCACGCATAAACAAAACTCCACGAGTTTGTGTATTCTGAATTCAGCCAATCAAGATCTGTCCTTTCATTGTCTAGTACAACATATATATAGAGATAGGGGCGTTCATCTTTGAGTAAATGGCAGCATGCGCATGCACTAGTGGATTTCATGGCTGGTTCGCGCGTCTTTTCAGCTTTTGGCAGCAGTTACTAAAATGAGCATAACTCTTTATTGGGAAGTCCAAATAATGAGCCGTTTGATGGGCTGGAAAGTAGACTTGAAGACGCTTCCATCCACTTATAGAACACCATCTAACTCCTTGTATTCTGTCCTTGGTGATGCTTGGAATTCGTACCATGTGTCAGTCATCTAGCTTCTAGTTGCATTCCCATGCAAAGGTGATGAACCACCATTTTATTCATGCACACCATAGGCTTCTTGGTTCAGATGTCCAGAGGCTTGAATCCATCTTCATCCCATGCTGGTTCATACACTCCATCATTCCTAAGGACATTGGAACAAGAACTCAAAAGCATAGGCTCATTCAACATAAACTGATTATTAAACATAAGGTTAGCGTTCACCTGAGAATGAATTTCCTTCTTCAATTGTTTAGCTCTACTTCTTGTAATTGGACCCGCTATATCAAGTGGAGTTTCATTTGAAGATGAGTAAATGGTAGGCATGTCCTCATTAAGTCATTACAAGAGAAGCTATGGAAGGCCACCTGTCGAAGCGTCAGAAAAAAGCACACGCTTGCGCGGTTCATAACATCATGGCAACTTTGGCAGCTAGCGAAGGGCCACAGTTCCTTGATTCCAAAATATCCTTTGGCCCAGCGGATGCAAAAGGGGTGACTTTTCCACACCAACACCCCCTTGTCGTTTCCGCGCTGATAGCAGGGTGCGAGCTTTGGCGCATCTTGGTTGATGTAGGAAGTTCGGTAGATGTAATCTTCGCTAACACGTACACAAAAATGGGCCTACCGACAATAGCTCTCTCGCATGCTCTCGCTGCGCTCCAAGGTTTCGGCGAAAGCACGATACATGTCCTGGGACAAGTTCAGTTGCGGGTGTCTTTTGGCTTCGAGAGCAACAAGCGTGAGAAAGAACTGATCCTTTTCAACGTTGTCGACATCCCGTACTACTACAACCCCATTTTCGATCATGCCGCGCTCAGCAAGTTTGAGGTGATCGCCCACCACAACTACTTTAAGCTAAAAATGCCAAGCCCAACCGGGGTAGTCGTCGTGAAGAGGCTGCAGCCTCCGGCCTCGACACCTAGCAAAACAGTCATGGATAGGCAAGAAGTTAACACCCTGCAATTGGGCGGTGGCAAAAGGGGGCGGGTGATGATGAAGCCATCCCCACATGACAAGGTAAACAAGGTCTAGGTGGACGAGTCGGACTCAACTAAAGTCATTTTGATTGGGGGCGAACTAGGCGAAGAATGAGCACAGGTAATCTTGAAGGTGATTGTAAACAATCTTGGTGTCTTTGCCTGGGACCTGATGAAGTCGATGGTGTTTCACCAGATCTTATCATGCACCACTTGGTTGTCAGACCAGACGCAAAGCCCAAAAAGCAGAAGCTTCGCAAGATGTCTGCCGATCACCATGAGGCAGCCAAGGTCGAAGTGCAGAAGCTGCTTAAAGCTGGTGTAATTGAATAAATCAACTACCTAGAATGGCTAGTGAACCCAATGTTGGTAAAGAAGTCGAACGGCAAATGGCGAATGTGTATCAACTTCACCGACCTGAACAAGGCTCACCCTAAGGATGATTTTTTGCTCCCTCGGATCGACCAGCTGGTCGATTCGATGATAGGATACATACTCATGAGCTTCTTGGATGCCTACTCAGGGTACCACCAGATTTTCATGAACCCAATGGACCGGGCGAAGATGGCATTTATAACTCCTTTTGGCATCTTTTGCCACCTCAGAATGCCATTCGGCCATAGGAATGCGGGGGCCACCTTCGCCATGCTAATTTCACACAGCCGACTTGTAGGAAACCTTCGACAACTTGCGAGAGGCCGGAATTAAGCTCAACCCTAAAAAATGCGCCTTCGGTGTACGCACGGGCAAACTCCTGGGTTTCCTTGTCTTCGAGAGAGGCATAGAGGCAAACCCAGAGAAAATCGATGAAATACAACAAATGCAGCGGCCGAAGAACGTATGAGAGGTGCAAAAGCTCACGGGACGCATCGTGGCGCTTTCTTCAGGACCCTATGGGGGGTTGACAAGTTTAGCTGGTCCCCTGAGTGCCAAGCCATTCGGCGAACTAAAAGGATACTTTCAAAGTCTGCCAGCACTGATTAGCCCGGTGGCAGGGAGCAAGCTGTTGCTATACTTAGCAGCTTCGCCCGTTGCGGTCAGTGCGACGTTGGTGCAAGACACCGAAGTTGGCCAAAAGCTAGTGTACTTCATCTCCGAAGCTCTCCAGGGGGCGAAGACACGCTACATGGAAATGGAAAAGCTGGCGTATGCCCTGGTGATGGCCTCGCGAAAGCTAAAACATTATTTTCAATCTCACAAAATTATAGTGCCTTCACAATACCCAATCGGTGAAGTGCTTCGGGGCAATTGAATCACTGGGCGAATAAGCAAGTGGGCGGCCGAACTATCTCCTTTTGACCTCACTTTTGTAGCCAGAATGGCATAGAGCCCGAAACTATCAAACAACTCATGGTCTCACAAGGGAGCGGGGGCTGCCGGGATCCTCACTTTGCCAGGGGCATGGTGATCCGGTATGCAGCCAGACTCCAGTTTGAAACAACGAACAACACCGCAGTGTATGAAGCTGTGCTGATGGGGCTGCGAAAGGCACAGACTCTAGGAGTTCGAAGACTGTTAATTCGAACAGACTCCATGCTCGTGGCCAGACAAGTTGACAAGACCTTCGTGGCAAAGGAGGAGGGGATGAAAAAGTATCTGGACATCGTCCGAGCAATGGTGAAGTGGTTCGCCAGCGTTACTATCGAACACCTGCCCCGTGGGCAAAATGAAGAGGCTGACGCCCTGGCGAAAGCCGCAGCTTCGGGGGGGCTACATACGCCTAGCGTGTTCTTCGAGGTGCTCTACACTTCAAGTTGTGCAAGATGATCCGAAGGAGATCATGAGCATCGGCACAACGGAGACCGGCGAAGGCCTCGATGACCAGCGAATGCCATTTATCAAACACTTGGCTACTGGATGGCTGCCATACGACGAGGCCGAAGCTCAACACCTACAGCTCAGGGCCACAAAGTATAAGTTGGTATCTAATTGATTATACAGAGCTGGAGTCCTACAGCCCTTGCTTCGGGTGTGTCTCATTTGCCGAAGGTGAGGAAATGGCGAAAGAGATACACCAAGGGCTGTGCGGAGCTCACCAAGCGGCAAGGACCATGGTGGCCAAAGTCTTTCGGCAGGGTATATACTGGCCGACCGTTCTACGGGTCTGCGTCGACCAGGTGTAAAAGTGCTAAGGTTGCTAGCACCATGGTCGAAGCTAGGTTGCCCCGCAGTATGAACTACAACCAATCGCCCCTATATGGCCCTTCACAAGGTGGGGGCTGGACATCGCTGGTCCGTTTCTTACCGCTAGGAACAGTTATCGCTTCGCCATCGTCGCCGTCAAGTACTTCTCCAGATGGGTCAAGGCAGATCCTCTCGGCTCGATCAATTCAGCTGCGGTTCAAAAGTTTGTCTGAAAAAATATCGTATGCTGATTTGGCGTGCCAAAAAAGTTCATTACTGACAATGATAGGTAGTTTGACTCTAAGAATTTCAAGAAAGTGTGTGAAGGGCTAAACTAGCAGGTCAAGTTTGCCTCAGTCGCACACTCGCAGGCGAATGGGGCTGCCAAAAGAGTAAATGGAAAAATTCTCAAAGCATTAAAGAAAAGACTGGAGGGCACGCCGAAGGGAATGTGGCCTGAGGAGATTCTTTGGGCCATCTGAACCACACCAACAAGGCCAACAAAGTTCAGCCCATTCATGCTCCTGTATGCTGACGAAGCCATGATCCTGAGTGAGCTAGGGGCTAACTCACCACGGGTAACCTTTTTCGGAGGTAAAGACGGTTGTGAAGTATCGATCGAGCTTTTGGAGGGAGTAAGAGTCGAAGCACTTGGCCACATGACAAAGTACGCTCAGGCCACTTCGGCCTCCTACAATAAGAAGGTTCGACCAAAAGAAATATTGCCCAGGCAGTTTGTGTTGAAGAAAAAAGCAAACCCTACGACGATAGGTAAGCTGGAATCAAAATGGGAAGGCACATACCTTGTCAAGCAAAGGAGAAGGACATGCTCGTTTTGGCTGGCGACCCTACAAGGCGAAGAGCTGGACCATTCTTGGAATGCTGCTTCACTCAAGCATTACTTCGTCTAAAAAGGGTGGCACCCAATCGCCATGTGTACATATGTAAATACAATCATGTAAGCCTTCGGCACAAAAAGACAAAAAAAAGTGGAAAACAAAAAAAGAAAAGACGAAAAAAACTGGACGTAGGGTTATTATCCATATCGAAGGCTCAAACCAGTACAAAAACTCTGTGTTTTGTCTCTTGTGTGAAACATCGCAAAAAACCCATAAGGCAAACACTTGATCACCAAAAACGCTAGGGGGACGAGACGAATAGGTCGAAGCATCGCTCACCGAACGCTGAAATTGTGGTAACTTGTTCATCGATTATCCTTTTGATCATCGCCACATTCGACTCAAGCAATAGCACTTAGAAAGAAAAGGTGCTTGCTATAATGAGTACGAAGCGAACATTGAGAGTTGCGAAGCACACGTCATGCGCTTAAAACGAAGCTAGCAGCAGTTAGTGCGATCGATAGTAAATTAAGCCAAAGGTAGTGACTCAAGAGCCACGATGGGTTGCTCAAACGCTGTTTTATTCATAAAAATTTTGAAATATTACAAGTATATTACATCACCTGTCATGTGGCCTTTCGGCTCCGGAGAACCAGCTTCCGACGTCGAAGCAATAGGTTCAGAGTCAGAAAAACTAAGGTAACCCCAGATCGACTGGGAGAGCTACAACTATCACTAAGACCATTCGACATTTCCTCACTCGTGCTATCTACATCGAAGAATGTGCCAAGCGAAGTTGGCGTCGAAATACAAACTAAGCTATACCGATATCGGGCGATAGTAGCCTAACGTTCGGACATCACAAAGTTTCACCAAAACGAAGCCATCAGCTCGCGGCGCTGGCATTAGTCGTGGTCAAAGTCGTCCAGGGTTCGCCCTGGATGATTTCGCATCCACTTCGCTATGGCCAATACAAGATAATTGCGCCCGTTGATAGCCATCTTACAACAAACAGGCGCACTGGCATACTTAGCCTTTGCTGGGGTCTTGTTCGCAACAACCTTCACATTCATGTTTCACCACTCCCTCAAAGGGGGTCAAATGCATGCCTTTCGACATCTAAACTACAATGGGAGTTGTCCCAGTAAAAGACAAGTTTAAGGCGAAAGACAGTTTTTCAAAAAAAGTGTCGAAAGCTTAAAAGTTTATACATATATGAAAGGGGAATGGCCACCAGAGTGCCTTACAAAAATATCGACATAAAAAATATCGACATACAAAATCGTTCGGCTAGCAAGGACGAAGCCCAAAAAAGAAATGGCAAAAGAAAACTAACAAAAAAAGCTATATAAGCTAGCATAAAAAACAATGGGGAAGGAAGGCGAAAGCCTCACACCTCATGGTGATCCTGGGCAGCCTCTTCCCTGGTAGGCTCATGGCTAGCTTCGCCTACATCCTTGCTAATGGTAGGCTCTTCGCCACCACCATCCGCGAGCTGCTCTGTTGTGTCTATCTCCGCTTGCTGCTCCAGCTGGTCCCGAGGACGCCCGTGGCCAACCTCCGTTCCTTCGGGCACCCAGTACGACCGGCGAAAGGCACTTAGCTCCACCCAGATAGTGCTCGATGAACTAGGAAGTTGATCTTGCAACATAGCCAGGAAGTCCGAGACGTGCCCTTGGCTGTGGTGCCGAAGCACGGAAAGGACAACCCGAACGGCAACATGCGCGCAACAATCGCCATAGATGCACATCATCGGCAATCCCCCATTAGGTTCAGCGCTCCACTCTATGAAAGCAGTAGGTTCGGCAGGACGGGCCCCAAGCTCGGTCAAGGCAAAGCAAAGCACGTAGCTAGCCTACTGAGCCAAATCCTTCACTCGGCCTAACACCGCGGTTGTCAAAGCGGCGGCATCCCGAGCCTGGGCGGTTTCCAGCTTGGCTGCTTTCACTTGGCCACAGAGGGTGTCCAGCTTGGCCTCTGAATTGTTATAACAATCGGTTAGTCCACTGATTTGGCCCTCAAGCTTCTCGTTTTCAGCCCTCAAAGCCCGGTTCTCAGCCTTCACCTTCTTCAGTGCTTTGGCCAGGACCTCCCGCACCAAGTCTCTCCGCTACGCCCCCTCCCCCATCTCCCGCATGCACTTCTTGTAATCGTCCAAGTGGGCGCGCACGCCTTGTTCAGCAAGGCCGTATATCGAAAAAGCCTATGGGTGTTGCCAAGGCAAAAGTGCTTGTTATGATCTACGCACCAAAAAGAGTTAGGAAAATCGGTAGTATAAAGAAGGCTTACCCAAACGAGCAAGCTTTTGATGGCCAGACCCCCCTTGTAAAACTCGTTGAAGTTCGTAAAGGGGTGAAGGCTGGTGGGTGGCAAAACTAGCAACGTAACCCCGCCCATAAATGAGAGCAGTTCGGCCCATGTCACGAAGTCACTCAGGACAAAGCGCGGCACAAAAAGGGCACCCTCGGACATGGAGGTGTCAGTCACCAGCTGCTTCCCTTCGCGTTGACAAAGAGGAGACATGACAACACCCACGTGAGGGCTAGCGAAGGCCTCCTCTGCATCCCTCTCAAGTGAAGCAGCTTTCGCCGCAATCTCGCTGGCACCCACCGAAGGCTGCGTTCCCAGAGTCGGAGCTGTCAAATCAACAGCTGGCTGGGTGCCATGTTCGGTTGCCGTCGGGAGCGGAGCGGGAGAAGTCGGTGTTCCAGGCAAAGAGGATTTGCTATCGCTAAATGTGCTTGCTAGCCTCACACCGCCCTTCACGGTAATTTTGGGCACCTTCTTGCGAGCCTCCACAGTGGTAGGAGTTGAATCCGTTTTATGTGACCCGACTAGTACATGGGTGGCGATCGCCGCCAAGGTCTTTGCCCCATCCAAGTATTCGTCCGTGGCGGTAGCAGTCGAAGGGTGCTGCCGGCCAGGGTGGGGGTGGTGCGGAGGCATTGTGTGAGGGCACCACGGCTGAGGCGCCAGCCACCAAGGGTAGGGTGTCGCCGACTGAGGGGACTGATAGCGGAGAAGGAGAGAAGGATATAAAGGCGGACGGTTGGAGGAGAGAGGACTGAGAGGAAAGAGGAAAAGGAAGGGAGGAGAGAAAGAGACAATTTTGCGATCGGGAAAAATGAGGAGATAGGGGCGGACGGAAGGATCGAGTCGCATGGGCGCACCGCTCTCTCGGCTCGGTGATCTGTTGGGCAGATTTTTTGAAAGAATGGACACTCCTGACTTACTCTATGTAGCTGGTTTTTTTATAAAAACCGACACATATAACCTTGCAACATTATGTGTGCCAGTTTTTATTAAGAACCTACACATATAGAGACTTATAGGTGTCGGTTTTTAACTTTTGGCTTTTCTGAGAGTCACATGGATTGGAAAATGCTCTATATATGTCGGTTTTCAATGAACTAGCACATATAGATGTGTCCCTCATTAGAAAAGATAAAGGTTTAATCATTTTCTTTTATATTTTCAAACTGTAAATCCTTAGGGTCCACAGGTCAGTCTCTGGACAATATGCAAAAAGGCCCCTAGGGTTCTTAGAAATTAACCCGCAGTCCATAGCACGTGCTAAAACAAAGTATATTAAGAGTCCTTAATGTTTTATCTATTTATAAATAGGTCCTGGGACCACATGTCATACTAAAGAACTTTACAGATTAAACCTTGCAAGTTTTAAATCTTTGCTAAGCCGAATCTTTAGCGCTTAATTAAGTAGGGCCCGCACGTCAGTGGCTTGGCGGCAGGGGAAGCAGAGGCAACAGTGCACCGGCGAAGTTCTCATCGGCGGCAACGACGAACGGTGGCCGATCTAAGCGAGCGACCAAAAGAGAAAATAAAGAGGGGTTCAAGGCGAAGCCGTCGGTGGTGGTTTTGCTAGCCGTGGTGGCCGGACTCGATGGCAACGACAGTGCGAGCAGCGGTAGCTCTCAGCATATGCAAGTGCATGTCAAGCTTCGGCTCGATTCCGTGCGAATGGATGCATGCATGCGTGTCTACAAGGTTCGTGGGTACCTATTGGAGGGTTGGCCGAGGTTTTTGATGTTTGGGTGATGGTGGTGACTCGTAGATCAAGTCAGCGGCGGCTCTCCTCTTTGGCTTCACGGCGACAACCCGTTCTGATCGATGGAAAGCTAGGAAAAGGTGCACGGGTGGTTAGGGAGGTCCATAGGGTGTTACATGCGCAAGGAATCGAATAGTGGTTCACTGGAGAAGGAGGATTTGGAGATGGAGTCCGGCGGCCGGAGTTGGGGAAGAAGAGGCCGATCTCCTTATCCAAGGCTTCATGGTTCGATTCCTTCGGTCAGCGGGCTCCTGGGGTCGAGATAAAGGCGACGGCGCGGCGGTTTGGCTTGGCTTGGTCGGGAATGGCCGGACGATGATGATGTCGAAGCGGCGGCGCTTTGGAGCTCCCGTGGGCGGGACAGTGTTTCGGCGTCACAACTGCAAGTTATGAGGCGTGATTAGAGGGGACGGGATCGACATCTTGTGGGGGTAATAGAACGCAGGAAGAGAAGAGACGACCGTGGCTCAATGGCGGTGGCGATGGTCAGGGTTCCCACGACCGGCGATGGAGATGGAGGAGAATTGAGGCACCGGTGTTCTCCCTCTTGGCTTGGTCTCCACATCGGTGAAATGGGAGAGGCGGTGGGACATTTTGAACTGAGTTGGAGCTAGTCAATGAGACCGACAGGTGGGTCCAGGGTGGTGCAAACAGAGGTAGAGTGAGAGAGATGGGTAGAATTCTTGGTAAACTTACTGTTAGAATTCTTTCTCCCTTTTTGTAAGTCCATAACTTAATTTTTATGCATGATAAATTAATGTGGATTTTTTTGGAGGTAGATAAAAATACCAAGAATTCATTTTGTTTGGTTTCACACAAAAATTCCCTATATTTTATTCCCAGCAAAATAAATAATTTTGGTCTAGCCAAAGTTGATTTGAATTTTTAGCAGGTCAAAACCTATAAAATAAAATCTAGAAAAATTATATGAATTCATGATAAAAAGAGTAGTATTTGAATAAATTATATTCCCTATACATTCTCATGTGATAAAATACATATACGAGATGTGTATCCGTTTTGCCAATTAAGGTTTAGAAATAGTTCATGGTTTGACCGTTTTGACCTAACTATTTGAGGTATGAAATGTACATATTAAATTATACCAAACTTCCAGGGATATATATTTATTGAATAGTATCTACATGAATTTTCCCATGATTTTATATTGCACCAATTATTTTTAGGTATTCAGTGAGTTAAACGACCTTTAAATGTTCCTATTATAAATATATATTTAAATGATTGGAAAATTATATTCTTAATTTGTAATGAACAAGAGATGATGTGTTTAGACTTTACTTCCTATTCACCATGCTTAACTCACAAAATACTTGAGCATGGGTGCACTGAAGGTGATGACTAGTTGTCACGCCCCGATTTTCGATCGGGATTAAAAATTGTCTAATAATACATTTTCCAGAAGTTTAAGAAAAATTTAAAGCAATTTAATCAAATGAAATAATGAGGGAATTAAAATTTCCTTTTAAAAATTATGGCCGAAAATATTTTTGTAATATTCCCCGTGCCCTAAAGTACTCTCCAAAATTTTTCGTGAATTTTTGGAGCTAAAGAAATAATTTTAAAGTCACAAAGTTCATTTAACTAATTAAATTAATTGAAAAACAAATTAAAAAGGGTCCCTTTTGTTTTGGGCCGTTTTCGGCCCAAAATCCTCTCTCTCTCCCGCGGTCCACGCGGCCTCCTCCCCTCTCCCTCCCGCGCGGCCCACGGGCCGCGTCCCTCCCTTTCTCTCTCTCCGACAGGTAGGACCATGGGCCCCACCTGTCATCTCCTACCTCCGGCCACCACTCCTCCCATGCCTCCCCTCTCCTCCCCGCCAAACCCGGCCGACCACCACCCCCACTCCGCCGGCGTTTCCGGGCGCCCCCGGCCACCCCGCGCTCTCCCTCCTCTATAAAAAGCATCCCCGTGCTCCCCTCCACCTTTTCCCCTCCTCGCTCGAGCTTGCCGCCCTCTCTCCTGCTCTCCACGCGCTCCGCCGTGCGCCGCCATCCGTCCCGCACTCTGGCCGCACGCCGCCGTCGCCGGAGCCGTCCCCGCGTGTCGCCGTTGNCCGGCCTCGCCGCCGCTCCCCCCGCCTCGGCCGCGCCTCCGCGCCGTCGTCCCCGCGCCGTAGCACCGCCGCCGTCGCCGTCTTCTTCGGCTCCGGCCTAACCCGGTGAGCTCCCTTTCTCCCTCCCTTTCCTCTCCCCTTCCCAGTGCGCCGCCCCGACCGTGCGCCGCCGTCGCACGCAGCCGCCGCTCGCCGGCCGTCCTCGCCGGTGGCGGCGCCGCCGCCCCGCCGTCGCTCGGTCTGGCCGCCGTGCCATGGCCGGGTCGGCCTAGGGTTTGGCCGAACCCTAGCCGCCCGGCCGGCCTAGAGGCCGCGCCCGGGCCGGCCCACCACCCTCTCCTGGCCCAGCAGCCATTGGGCCCATTGACCATAGTCCCCGCGAAAGTCTATTTTGCCTCCCTCGCTCCCTTCTTCGTTGGGCCGCCGGCCCGATTGGCGCCAGCTTCGCGAGGAGTCCAATTGTCCTCCGTCCTTTCCCCTTTGAGCCATCGGCCCATTAGCCCTATTCTTCACCAAAGTTTATTTTTCCCATTGTCTCTCATCGGCCCTTTTAACTTTTCCCGAGGAAGTCCAGCTTACCTCCCTCTCAGCCTATTTTTTCCCTTTTCCCTGCAAACTCCAGTTTACCTCCTTTTTCTCTACGGTTCGCCGACACTTGTGTCGTCGACGCGTGAGCCCCTTTGTTTAGTCCGGTCCGCATCCAGACCACGTGGCCGCCCGCGGCTTCATCACGTTGGCGTCCACGTCAGCGTTACCTTCTCCAGTCCATCCGCCGTGGCCGCCACGTCAGCGCCACGTGGTGCGTCCGCACCCGTGCGTGCGTGGACTTGGTCCACCGTGGATCAGCCGCCCCTTGATCCGTTGACACGTGGGACCCGCCGTTTCGGCGCCGATTTCCTTTGATGATGTCAGCGTAGTCCTTTCCTTTGTAAAATTAATTAATAATTGCGCAATAAATCAATTTAATTTCCAGAAATGGACTAAAATGGCTCAAAATTTCTAAAATTCATATCTAATTCATACGAACTCCAAATTGAGCCATTCAAACTACAAAATTCATCTAAAATTGAGTTCTACATGTTTGTTTACTTTTTATGTACTGTTTACTTGGTTTTTATTAGAGTTTTTTCCTTGTTTTGCGTGCCAGCGTGTAGATTCCGCTGTTTCGGAAGTTTGCGCTCGCGAGGAAAGAAGTTCGAAAGATTGTTTGAAGAAGCAAGGCAAGTCACACATTCCCCTTGAGCATGTTGTACCCATTTTGCGAAATGTTTTACGTTTGCAAATAAAGTGCATGTTTTGCTAATTACATGGGGATAGGGTTTACCTATCTGCTCACTTGTGCCTTATTTACTTGATGTCCTTTCTTTGTCAAACTGGGTGATAAATTGACTAGCTTGTGTCTCATGTGGACCTCGCTATAATTATATTATGCTTAGCCATGCTTAATACCACTAGCTCACAATATGGGACAACTACATTATCTATTTCTAGTATCTTGATGAGCTGTGAGCTCGAGACATGTCGGCCACGTTTTGTTGGTCGTAATTATCCAACTAAAATATGAATTAATGGTGGGCTGTGGGTGTATGGTCTTGCTAGTCGCACCCATGGCAATTAAGGACCGGTTCGCGGGAAACCCTGGACGAAATACCATGCGTACCACAAGCCAGCGTGGGCAACGGCTGGGCTTGTAGTGTAACTTGTCTCTAGCGGACGTACCCAGGCTAGGGTGGGCGTGATGGAGTTGGGTCGGCGGGGGATTTACCCGTTGATCGGCTACCGGATTCACCGTGGCACGAGGGGGGGCTGCCCACTGCTGGATATAGGGAGCGAGGGCGAAACCTGTGGTGTGGTACGATTGGTTAGGGAGGGTTATGCGAAGGGTCCTGCCACAGTCCCTTTCTGGGGTACCGTGGTGGTATACCGCACACGGAAACGTGTCGTGGGGCTATGTCTTGTGGGTACAGATGTACACCTATGATCAGAGTAAAACTATTCGAATAGCCGTGCCCGCGGTTATGGGCGATCAACCAGATTCACCGTGATTAGTCCCACATGCTTAATTAATTTGACTTAATGAACTGGTGTAGTTCAGGTGGAATGGTTGGGCCTGTTCAACGTGGTTGTAGCGTTGTTCAGTGGAGATTTAATCCTGTCATAATTAAACAGCTATTTACTGTTTTAAAATTTAAGGATTTGCAACCGCTTTTCTGCAAATAGCCACAAGCCTCCCTCTGTCTTCCCTCTGCACGTCTGCATCTTTGGTGTGGCTTGTTGAGTACGGTGGTTGTACTCAATCTTGCTATTTCTCCCCCTTTTCAGAAGTTTAGTACTTTTGAGTTGAAGATGAAGTTAGAGGACCTAGGCTCAGATCCCAGTTGAGTTTGCCTGTGGAGTGAGCTGAAGCCCCGCTAGGATCGTCTCTTTCCGCTGCTGTTTTCTTTTCGGTGTGAGGACTAAGTGCCTCTTCTGTATGTATTTACGCTTTATTTATGTTTGGATCTGTATATTGATTTGTCGTTTTGTGTACGCTGGCTTGATTCCTGGACGGGGATTTATACACAAAATAGTCTGGAAATTTGGGGATAAATTTCTGGGCGTGACAAAGTGGTATCAGAGCCAACTTGACTGTAGGTTGAGCCAAATGGTCAAGCCCTAAGGACAAGTTTCCCGAAAACCCTAATCGCGAAATTGTCTCCTCTCACCTTTCGGCAATTCTTTGCAAAACGGTTTAACATGTTTCTCTCCTTTCCCCTCCAACTCTATAGTTGTTGAACCTGGAAGGGCAAACCGATGGTTTCACGTCTACTCCCGGAAGTCAAGTCAAGCCTCAAGTTTAAGTTGGAAGAAGCAAGAAGGTCAGTTCAGAGTCGTCGTTGCGCGAGGATCAAGTGAAGCCCACCCGAAGCTTACCTAGACCCGATCCTTCCCGAAGAGTAGTTTCGTTAGTTGCTAGTACGTGTGTTCTTTGCTTTGTGTAGGGGTATGGTTTGCATCAGTGGTGGGGATGCGACCATTCTAGGTTGTTTGATTAAGCAACTTGAACAATAAAGGCATACCTACAATAGATCAGTAATCAAGTGGTTTAAGCTCTTACCTTTAGCAACCCCTCTTTTCCTTCTCCCACTGTCCCGGCAACAGATGGTCAGTGTCAGAGAGGAGAAGAGCAACAACACCATCAGCGAGTCAAAGTCACAGATCAGTGGTTCAATCGAAAGCAACGATGTACCCTCAATACCAGATGAACCTTCACTCGTGGCCAGCTTTTGGCGGCCAAGATCAGATGATGAGGGTATTAGTGCAGGCGATGCAAAGCTCGACGCCAGGTTAATTGCAGAAGTAGTGACTCCAGCAACGATGGACGCAAGTTCAGATGCAAGTTCAAATGAAATCCTAGAAATCAGAATCAGAGTCAAAGCCAGTATATTCAAGAGTAAGTACCCACAACTTCAGCCAGTAGATCACCAGATCCCTAGCAGACAGGTACATCCAAGCCACCACCAACCCATGAAACAGCCAGTGATGCGGGTGATGTGTCCAAGGGTAACAGCAGCAGCAATTCATTCGGCTTTCAACCAGCCCCAACTCCAGTGGAGATCAATAGTGATTGCAGAAGCATCCTCAGCAAGGTCCATCAGACTCTCCTTGCTCCTGTTCCATTTGCAGGTGAGCTGACCGAGAAGAATGTACGTCATGGTCAATAAAATCAGTATTGTTTCAGCTGCCTTGAGCCAGGACCCCACTTCGGAGAGTGTTCACATCCGAGACCAAAGTAGATAGTGTACCATTGTTTCAATTGTAATAAGACATGCCACTTCTCATAAGCTTGTTCGATGTCACCGTGTCAGTATGATCAAGTCAACAGTTTTGGTCCCAACATCCCTGCCCCTCAAGTTACATCAATTTCAACACCAAGTAGCCAGATCCGACCTAAAGACACCAGAAAGTCAGAGGGTGCCGACGATCAGTTGCAATGTATAATCTCCACTACAACGAATTGTCATTAAGGACACCGATGAAGCCTCTATTGTTTCACTAACCATCGCTTCAGGGCTATAGAATCAGTATGGCGGGGCAGGCAATGCTGGAAGGTCAGTGACCTACTCTAACGGCAGTGAGACAGTCAATTCTTCAGTATCAACCATAATCAATGCCTCAAGTATCAGGGTTCAAGGGTATGGTCAACATCAGCCATGCACCTCATGTTGCTTCAACTTAGATGCCCGGCAGCAATCACAAGAGAGTGACACCAACAACTAGAAGGTTTTGTTTGTTTCAGCTACCAAGAAGGTTGGAAAATTTATGCTTCTTTGAGGAATGTTAGCAGTCTTAGTATCGTTCTGGTGAGACCCCCCCAGCTAGTAAGTAACGATGGAGCCAGTTAACCATGGCAGAATCAAATGGTCAAAGTTTTACCTGATCAACAACTCTGTCGGCAAGGGTCATCGATCGTGCATGAGTCTTTGGTGTTCGAGTACTTCCTTTGTGCAGAAAAGTTCCAAGGCAGATAAGTAAGGAAAAGGGAAAGTTGAATAAAGTATGAGTCAGACAACTTTCTTCTCTTATGATTCATCTCGAGGATCCAAAAGCAAATCAATTTGTGTATCTGTCAGAAATCTAGAGTTTCTTCTCTAGCTCATCGTGGCTTTGTTGAGCTCCAAGACCTAATTGCTAGTCAATAAAGGAACGGTTGACCAACGAAATGAAAATGGTTGGATCACAGTAACACTCAACAGGATGAGGTCCCTCTAGAGGATAGTATCAATGGTACCCCAGGATGACAAAAATATGGAGGACATATTTGAGTATCACATCATATGAGAAATAATGGAACTCTGTAACTTTGGAAGTTATCCAGAGTTTGGTAGACGGTGACAACACCCTAGTGGTGTGAACATGGATCAAGAATGGTCGTTCTTGATTTAAGGCAACCGTATAGCTTTCAGAAACCATCTCAATGTTTCTCGGAAGTTGGCAAAGAAATCATTCCATACATGGGTCAAAAAAGCCATGAGAATCATCTCCCGAAACATATAGCCAACAGAGAGTATGACAGAGAGCACCTCAAAGTTTCCTGGAAGATGCCCATGGAATTGTTACACCACATCGGCCCGTAGTAAAGGGGTGCGAATGTCAGGACAGAACATACAACCAACAGATTAAGCGACACAGAATCCTCACCAGTGAAACATCTCTAATCGAGGTTTGAAGGTGAAGTTGTTATAACCAAATGATCAAAGAGCAGAAACTCTCGGCAGCAACGGAGTCAGTCTCCAACAGTCGTACAGGACACAATACTTGTGGGAAAGCAGCCCTAGAACTTATAGTTTATCAACTTAGAGGAGCCAGCAAAGAAGAGGCAAAGAAGTGAAATGCTGTACATTGGGAAAAACCCCTTGAGCTTGATACAGACCGTGATTTGTGCTCGTTTCGGAAGACATATCTACCATCTGGGCAGTCATGGTTAATTTCAAGGAGGTCAACAAGAGATTTGCCCCGCCAGCTTTGTCTGAGTAAATGGATGTAGGAGTCAAGTCCAGAAAGGTGTAGTCAGCACAGTAGAGTGTATGACAAAGAGTCCCTCTCGGTGAATTATCCCTACTTAAGGATCGAAAGTGAACTTGTTTGATTATTAAGCAGATAATCTTGGCAGCCTCAAGGGCAGTTTTCGGTAGATGTACATGTTCCGATGCTGGTATGTAGGCAACAGCGAAGTGGGTTTCTATCGAATATAGAAGTGTCAGTCAGTGGTGCGAGAGCAAGTGAAATGGGAAACAATTAGAACACTCTGGTGGGCATGATCTGGTAAGTGATCTATGCTTGTTTCAATAGACGTCTACAAATTGACCTGTTCAGGCAGTTGACACCGAAGTCATGACACCAACAGAACAGTCGCCTCGGCAGTCAGAGCTAATGGAAGTGTTGATCAAGAGTTTGTAGATTCATGAGCCGAATAAGAGTCGCTCTTAGGTGGGACTTCATGTTATCAATTACGTGTTAGATTCCAAGTTCCTGGAATAGAAGTGCACCATTAGTGTTTCTTGGGGATTAACTCATAAAGCATCAAGTGTTCAAAGTCAGGGCTACACGAAAAACCCAAGAAGTCTGGGTATTCCCAAAGATAACAGTTTATGTGTTCGCAGTCAGTCAAAAGAAAAGATCAACGACCTCGGTAAAGAAATCTTAGAGCTAAAATGGGTTTACCTCGTAACAATTTTGCCGAGAGGTCTAACCAGGAAAAGCAAGATGGGGTCTAAATAAAGAAGTCAGTGGTGAAGCCTTAGCAGAGCTACACCAACCCCAAGCCATCGTATCGAGTTCTCATATATACCCGAGTGGTCGTATCAATTGTTCAACCTACAAAAGTAGCGACCTTGAGTCATGCAGTCCAATAGAAAGCAGGCCCAACAGTTGTTGTAGCGCCGTTATTCAGGTCGAAGCAGTCCAAGCAAAACCAAGGAATATGGTTCCACCAAAAGTCAGCCCCAATGGGCCAATCGAGCTTCAACAATCTCAAGTTAATAGATTGAATTTTAGAGTGCTCCAAGCCAAAGCATCAATGTCCATGTTAGAGAAGCAGCAATCCAGAACCCGTGATCCGAACGAAAGTCAGATCGAGTAACTTCTTGGTATACTTGTTGAGATCGAGCAGCTCTCTGGTAGACTCATTGTTTTAGTCAGGAGTAGTTCAGAACCAGTTCAGAATTTGTAGGTTCACGAAAGTCAATGTAAGATTTCAATGAAGCCCCACCAATCCTTGTCTACGTGATGAATCCTCTGGTTATCAAAGATGAGGGCGCTAACAGTTCAGCGGATTATCAAAGGTCTCACTATTACCAACGCAGTCCAAGGAAGTGAGATCTATGAGCACCCACAATCCAGGGCAGTGTCAGAATGAGTAGAACCAATAAGTGCAGTTTTTACAGAATGTAACAGAGCGTTCAGTTTGATGTCGGTCAGGTCAGTGGGCAGATTGGACCAGCTAGTCGGTGTGAGTCAGTTCGAAACCGCAGAAGTCAGCAGACCAGTCCAGCATCACCCTTGTATCCCAGCTTTCACGCTAGCCATCCCCGAATCTCGGGACGAGATTCCTGTAAGGGGGGTAGATTTGTCACTCCTTGATTTTCGATTGGGATTAAAAATTGTCTAATAATACATTTTCCAGAAGTTTAATAAAAATTTAAAGCAATTTAATCAAATGAAATAATGAGGGAATTAAAATTTCCTTTTAAAAATTATGGCCGGAAATATTTTTGTAATATTCCCCGTGCCCTAAAGTACTCTCCAAAATTTTTAGTGAATTTTTGGAGCTAAAGAAATAATTTTAAAGACAAAAAGTTCATTTAACTAATTAAATTAATTGAAAAAAAATTAAAAAGGGTCCCTTTTGTTTTGGGCCATTTTCTGCCCAAAATCCTCTCTCTCTCCCCAGGCCCACGCGGCCACCTCCCCTCTCCCTCCTGCGCGGCCCACGGGCCGCGTCCCTCCCTTTCTCTCTCTCCGACAGGTGGGACCGTGGGCCCCACCTGTCATCTCCTACCTCTAGCCACCACTCCTCCCACGCTCTCCCTCCTCTATAAAAAGCATCCCCGTGCTCCCCTCCACCTTTTTCCCTCCTCGCCCGAGCTTGCCGCCCTCTCTCCTGCTGTCCACGCGCTCCGCCCGTGCGCCGCCGCCCGTCCCGCACTCTGGCCGCACGCCGTCCCCGCGCGTCGCCGCTGCCCCCTCCGGCCTCGCCGCCGCTCCCCGCGCCTCGGCCGCACCTCCGCGCCGTCGTCCCCGCGCCGTAGCACCGCCGTCGCCGCCGTCTTTTTCGGCTCCGGCCTAACCCGGTGAGCTCCCTTTCTCCCTCCCTTTCCTCTCCCTTCCCCGGTGCGCCGCCCTGCCCGTGCGCCGCCGTCGCCGCCACAGCGCCACCGCCGCCGCCGCTCGCCGGCCGTCCCCACCGGTGGCTGCGCCGCCGCCCCGCCGTCGCTCGGTCCGGCCGTCGTGCCATGGCCGGGTCAACCTAGGGTTCGGCCGAACCCTAGCCGCCTGCCCGGCCTAGAGGCCACGCCCAGGCCGGCCCACCACCATCTCCCGACCCATCAGCCGTTGGGCCCATTGAGCTTACTCCCCGTGAAAGTCTATTTTGCCTCCCTCGCTCCCTTCTTTGTTGGGCCGCCGGCCCGATTGGCGCCACCTTCGCGAGGAGTCCAATTCTCCTCCCTCCTTTCCTCTTTGGGCCATCGGCCCATTAGCCCTATTCTTCACCAAAGTTTACTTTGGCTCCCTTAGCCCATTTTTCAATGGAGCCCATTGTCTCTCATCGGCCCTTTCAATTTTTCCCGAGGAAGTCCAGTTTACCTCCCTCTCAGCCTAATTTTTCCCTTTCCCCTGCAAAGTCCAGTTTACCTCCTTTTTCTCTCCGGTTCGCCAACACTTGTGTCGCCGACTCGTGAGCCCCTTTGTTTAGTCTGGTCCGTATCCAGACCACGTGGCCGCCCGCGGCTTCGCCACGCTGGCGTCCACATCGGCGTTACCATCTCTTGTCCATCCGCCGTGGCCGCCACGTCAGCACCACGTGGTGCGTCCGCACCCGTGCGTGCGTGGACTTGGTCCACTGTGGATCAGCCGCCCCTTGACCCGTTGACACGTGGGACCCGCCGTTTCGGCGCCGATTTCCTTTGATGATGTCAGCGTAGTCCTTTCCTTTGTAAAATTAATTAATAATTGCGCAATAAATCAATTTAATTTCCAGAAATTGACTAAAATGGCTCAAAATTTCTAAAATTCATATCTAATTCATACGAACTCCAAATTGAGCCATTCAAATTGCAAAATTCATCTAAAATTGAGTTCTACATGTTTGTTTACTTTTTATGTACTGTTTACTTGGTTTTTATTAGGGTTTTTCCCTCGTTTTGCGTGCCAGCGTGTAGATTCCGCTGTTTTGGAAGTTCGCGCTCGTGAGGAAAGAAGTTCGGAAGATTGTTTGAAGAAGCAAGGCAAGTCACACATTCCCCTTAAGCATGTTGTATCCATTTTGCGAAATATTTTACATTTGCAAATAAAGTGCATGTTTTGCTAATTACATGGGAATAGGGTTTACCTATATGCTCGCTTGTGCCTTATTTACTTGATGTCCTTTCTTTGTCAAACTGGGTGATAAATTGACTAGCTTGTGTCTCATGTGGACCTCGCTAGAATTATATTATGCTTAGCCATGCTTAATACCACTAGCTCACAATATGGGACAACTACATTATCTATTTCTAGTATCTTGATGAGACATGTCGGCCACATTTCGTTGGTCGTAATTATCCAACTAAAACATGGATTAATGGTGGGCTGTGGGTGTATGATTTTGCTAGTCGCACCCATGGCAATTAAGGACCGGTTCGCGGGAAACCCTGGAAGAAATACCGTGTGTACCACAAGCCAGCATGGGCAACGGCTGGGCTTGTAGTGTAACTTGTCTCTAGCTGACGTACCCAGGCTAGGGTGGGCGTGATGGAGTTGGGTCAACGGGGGATTTACCCGTTGATCGACTGCCGGATTCACCGTGGCACGAGGGGGGGCTGCCCGCTGCTGGATATAGGGAGCGGGGGCAAAACCTGTGGTGTGGTACGATTGGTTAGGGAGGGTTATGTGAAGGGTTCTGTCACAGTCCCTTTCTGGGGTACCGTGGTGGTATACTGGCACACAGAAATATGTCGTGGGGCTGTGTCTTGTGGGTACAGATGTATACCTATGATCAGAGTAAAACTATTCGAATAGCCGTGCCCGCGGTTATGGGCGATCAACCAGATTCACCGTGATTAGTCCCACATGCTTAATTAATTTGACTTAATGAACTGGTGTAGTTCAGGTGGAATGGTTGGGCCTGTTCAACGTGGTTGTAGCGTTGTTCAGTGGAGATTTAATCCTATCAGAATTAAACAATTGTTTACTGTTTTAAAATTTAAGGATTTGCAACCGCTTTTCTGCAAATAGCCACAAGCCTCCCTCTGTCTCCCCTTTGCACGTCTGCATCTTTGGTGTGGCTTGTTGAGTACGGTGGTTGTACTCAATCTTGCTATTTTTCTCTCTTTTCAGAAGTTTAGTACTTCTGAGTTGAAGATGAAGTTAGAGGACCAAGGCTCAGACCCCAATTGAGTTTGCCTGTGGAGTGGAGCTGAAGCGCCGCTAGGATCGTCTCTTTCCGCTGCTGTTTTCTTTTCAGTGTGAGGACTAAGTGCCTCTTCTGTATGTATTTACGCTTTATTTACGTTTGGATCTGTATATTAATTTGTCGTTTTGTGTACCCTGGCTTGATTCCTGGACGGGGATTTATACACAAAATAGTCTGAAAATTGGGGATAAATTTCCGGGTGTGACACTAGTGTAGTTCTTTTATTATATATATATGAACTAACATGTATGTATACTTGTGTTCATGAGGCCTAGAATGTAATGCATCCAAGATCTAAAAATATTTAAAAGGATTACACACCACATCTTGTGTTTATGCAAGTATGCACATATTTTGCATGTCAAGTTAAATTAAGAAAGAAAGGCTTTAAATTGTTCGCTAATTTGCATATGGGCACCAGCTAATTTAACCTTACCTAGGTTGTATATTTGAAAAATTTTGGTCATCAACTCGAAAACACATTTTTACTATTTAGTCGAGGTCAAAATTCAAAATTCAAATTTTTGGTATGTTACATCCCTTTCCTTGGTTTTGGCAGTTTCCTTGGCTTCTTTGAGCTCCTGTTGCACAAGGTCGAAGGAGTCGAGGTGAGGCACCAGTTTATCTAGGGTTTCAGACTTGGCTTGGGATTGTCAATAAATTCTCTACAAAAGAATATCAAAATGATGGTAAGGATACGATGACATTTTTTCTCTCGTAAGACATGTTTTTTACTTATGTTCAGAAGCCTGGTGGATTCATTGAGACTCTTCACCAGCAGATCATTCTCCTCGACTTCTTTTTGCTTATTCAAGATAATGCCGTTAGCCAGGCTATCTGCATCATGCCATTGGATCTTTACTGGAGGCATTGAGTCATCAGAAGAATTGATTTGAAGAATTTCTTCATCTTTGTTTGTTACAAGGTCTAAATCAATGATGAAGCATTAGGTTACATTTGGGATATTAAAAAGTCGGGTAAAGTAGATTTACCTCCGTTTGCCTCTGGTTGATCATGAGAGGGAATTTGTGTTTCTTCATCCCGACTGGCTTGCTGTTCGCCAGGAGCTGTTTTGATGGTTTCATCTCTACTTTTGCCGGCCTAGGGCGATTCTTCAGCAGTACTTGCCGACTAGTTTCTAGTTGGCTGCTCCTGGTTAGCGGCAGCATATTCATAGGACCCCGACTGGTCTCCAGTTGGGGGCTCTTGGCATGTTTTGGCAATTTTGGCCTCCCTTGATTAGCAGAAGGCTTGTTAGGAGTCTCCCCAATGTTTGGGTTGTCCGATTCAGTGTTCTTCTGAATCTCTTCACGGCCGGTTGGGTCGATGTCTTGAGGTTTTCTGTAATACACAAATCACGCAAGGATACATACATGCTCAAAGTTGGTTGATCGCGAAAACCAAGGTTGTGATATATGAGAATAATAGTTTAACTAGAAGACGTCCTAAGTTTGAAGCCAGTTTTCTTCATCGGAGGAGAATTGGGAATCTCGCTAGACCCTGGGTTTGGCGTTCATCCTTGTTAGAAGAATCAAGGATCATCTTTCTCTATTTTTTGTCGGCCTTCTTGATTCTTGGTTAAGTAGCTGGCCGTTTGGTTCCTTCACATGACCTTAATGTTGGCCCTTCGATTGGCTGACTGCTACCACTCGGTCTCCTCTTTGGAGAATGGGGAGTAGGAGTAGGAGGATTTGAGATAAGATGTTTGTTTTCCTATAAACAGAGTGATGATCACAGATTTGTAACAATTGAGAATATTTTGTTTTTGGCAAGAGATAAGAGTAACATACAAGAGGGGGAGGCCGATGCAGATTTAGGGCATCACCGGGAGCTTATGGGAATAATCAATGACTATCCCAGAACAAAAAATCTTGTACATCCGCGAGCAGAAGACTTTGAAGTCTAATGACTCAGATCTTCTCGATTGGGGTTAGTTTGGCCTTCATACTCGAAGGTCGGCTTGGATCTCTTCTTTATGGTAGCCAGTCGACACTTGAAGAAGTGCCAAGTAATCTGCTCGCCCTTCAAGCCTTTTTCTTTAATATCGGCTATCGAGCAAGTAGTATGTTGGCTTTAGTTATGTCTGTGCCCTCGGGTAGGGAATTCCATTGAGGCCGCTGGATGGGGGGAAGTCCAATTAAGCCAGGAAGGCAAGGAGGAGGGTTGGAGATATAAAACCAATTAGAGTGCCAACCCTTGTTTGAAGATTTGAGGGGTAAAGAGAAATAAGATTTTTGCAAATTGCCTTGGAGTTGGAATCCCGATCCCCTGACTACGCATGGGTGCTCTTTGGATGGCTGGGCTTTGAGATAGAAAAGACGGCAAAAAAGATTGAAATGGGGATGGATTCCGAGGAAGGCTTCACAGTGATGAATGAAGACAGAGATTTGGATAATGGAGTTAGGGTTAAGATGGTAGATCTTAATTTCATAAAACTCCAGAAGTCCACGGAAGAAATCGAAGGTTTGCAAAGAAAAGCTAGTGTAGAAAAAGGAAGTAAAAACAACAATCTCACCTGTGTTAGGGGTGGAGGATTCTTTGCCGGCTGCTAGTCGCCACTCAATAAACTCCTTCGCTGGCAGAACGCCCTCCTTCACTATCTCCAGGAGGTGCCTTTCTTCAACATCAGAAGGCGCCCATTGGTCCAAAGGAATTTCTCTCTCCTTCGCCATGGGTGGGAATGGGGAAGGCTTGGATTTATGCTTTTCCCCTATGGATTTTTGGATGAGTGGTGAGGAGAAGAGACCCGCATTGGATTTTTGCGAGACTTAGAGCTTTTTGTGGCTGGGTGCAAGCAGATGCTTTGCCCTAGCTTGAGCGGCGGTGGCAGTGAACAGGAGCGCGAAGGGGAAATTTTGGAAACAAGGCAGCAGAGAAGACGAAGTACTATGTCGTGGCGTTTTATAAGGGTATTGGCATGATTCTTTTATTGGGCTGAAACCCGTGACGAGTTTTTGCAGCCCATTCCTTTAGGTGTGGCCTGTCACGTGTCTTTAGAGACTTAGACATATTTCCTCTTAGCGATACGTGTGTTTTCATGTGCCCAATACTTTAAAATCCTTTTATACAAGTGTTACACATTTTTTTACGAGTTAGTACAATGCAATTTAAATGTGGCAAACAGTGAAGCTCTTTATATAGCTGTCCTATTAACTTTTCTTTATATACGTTAAGGCGTTGTTTGGATTTTGAAAGCAATTGATTACATATTATAGCATTGGTTTGGGCCACATATGTGTGCATTTTTTTGATAAAAGACCAATGTTATGGCTTAGGTTGATTATAATATCTTTTGGTCATTATATATAAGCGGTTGGTAAATCTATTATGAGTAATTGCACTCAGATTTCACATCACATATGCCATATATTTTTGGGTGTGGTGGAGTTGTGTGTTTTAACATATTTGTTTTGGCGATATGTGCACAATGCGAACCCAATACCTTAGAAAATTCTTTTATTTGCTAAGCGAAAGGCTTTGTTATTAATATCTTTTGATATGCGAATTTTCAAATACGCAATTTGGCTTTGAGCAAAGCATATTATATATTTTAAGGCAGTCAGCATATCATTCGGATTATGTTATTTGAGGATTTATGCCGTATGTGCTGTATATATTGATGTTATGTCACTTGGTTGACTATAATTATCAGAGACCACTCGGTTGGTTAGATTATTTAATTTTTGACTATATGATTAGTTTGTTCAACTAACCACATAGTCAGAGACTACACCTAACTTGGTGCATCTAGTTCATGCACCATGTTAATATTTCTTATTATCATTTTTTGAAATTTTTTCAGCCCTTCACAGCCTTTTGATTTGGTAAAAGCACTCAGGAGACTATGGCAAAGGTCATTGAAGCACTTGGCTTTCGTTTAATTCAGCTTGAGCGAAGGTTATCTTTTCGATTGTGAAGGTCTCAGGAGCTACTGTGGAGATTATGGGTACCATATACCCACACGACAGGTTTATCTGACTAGATATAGGGGATAAATTATGTATATGGAATATGTAACGGGCTATGGTTTGGGCGTTATGTTTTCTTGTGTACTAAGGAACAGCCCAAAGTCCTGGTTTGGTAATATTGTAAAGTAGATTTAGTAAACCGATACCATGTTCGGTTAGGTTTCTATCTTTGTAATCCTACCCTCCCAACCTATATAAGGCGAGCAGGAGCCCTTCCAAGGGCATAACTTCACCCAAGATCGTCAGATCAATACAACACCCGGCGGATACAATACCCAAACAAGAGTAGGGTATTACTTCTCGTCGAGAAGGCCTGAACCTATCTAAACCCTTGTCTCTTCAACCCATCCACTTTAGATCTCGTGTGCAACCGCATTTTCATATCGCTGATTTCTAGATTCGACAGATACCTTCACTATACTATTAGGTATATGGTATTTTCGTATACCACGAACCCATGTATAGGAGGTCTGCCTTATACTTGACACTGACAGTAGCCCCCGACCTCAATGCAAATGATCGGAATAACGTTCTCGACCGTGTAACTCAAAGATCCATCATTGTCAGAATCACCTAGCCATTCTCGGAATACCGAGTAGCCATGAAATTTCTGACAAGTCATCTTTCCTGGCCATGATACAGAACGTGACCATGGTTTGAATTTGGCTTGAGGTCAAAAAACTTCATCTCTTTGTTCAATCTTCCTTTCTCCTTGTTTAGGTTCTCAGATCCATGAAAGATATGCGACGATGCTATGGCGTTCTTGATCAAATATCCTATAAATAACCCTTGTCGAACTCATCCAGCCATTCTCGGACAGTCAAGTAAGTACAAACTACACGACAAGGTCCTTCTCTTCTCCTAGACCAAGAACTCGACTTGAACTTGAATTCACTAATTCGATGTCCTTCTAGTCAAAAATAAATTTCGACTACTGTGTGCCCTGGGACCAATATATGTCTATTAGTTGAGTATAAGAATTTTTGGTTTAAGCTTTATTTACTCAAGACAAGATGCCGACTACTATAAAGCCTCCAACTAGTCTCATTTACTCAAGAAAACCAATTTCTCTCATACCTGATTTTCCTAAAATCAATTCTCAGAACAAATTATTAGATAGAAAGTTCCCAAAAACGCTCAGGAGTAACATGATATAAATTAAAAGCTTTTAAAATAATTATATCTATGTGTGACAATAAACGAGTACTCTCACTAGAGCTACCCTTAGCTAAACGGAGTTAGATACTCTCCCTAGCTCTCAATTAGATTTGTGGGAAGTTTCCCTCAAAAGCAGCTTGAATCTCATTACAAACTTTGGTGGAGAAGCAAATTCCTAGTCCCTAGATGTGAAGTTGGGAAATCCAATTCCCGATTACACGGGTAGTTAATATGTTATAGTGGGTACTTTGACATGACTAGTTCTAGCATTGTCGTTTGACCCTTAGCACCTGACTAATCCAATAGTATCAGGCGTCCTCAGCCAAGGTTCTGAGACCTAGCGATTAGTCAGGCTTAACGCAATCGGATGATAAGAAACGACTCCAACCAGTAGCGATACGAGAAAAGAAGATCAACGTACAAATGTTGCACATTTGATACGTATAAAAACATACATAGATTAATGCATGGGGATAGAAAGATCGCTGCACATATTGATCGAGGACCAGGCGTGTAGTCGTACTTTACCACTTGTGGAGGTGGTGGGAGGATCGCTACGACACTGGTCAAGAACTAGGTGTATAGTCATACTCGATGAATCGCAGAGGTGGTGGGAGGATCACTACAACGCTAGTCAAGGACCAGGTGTGTAGTTGTACTCGACCACTTGTAGAGGTGGTGGGAGGATCGCTACAACCGCTGGCCCATGACTAGGTGTAGTCATACCTCGACCACTCATAGAGGTCGTGGGAGGATCTCCACAACGCTGGTTGAGAACCAGATATGTAGTCATACTCGAGCACTCGTAGAGGTGGTGGAGGATTGCTACAACGCTGGTCAAGGACCAGGTGTATAGTCATACTCGACCACTTGCAGAGATGGTGAGAGGATCAGTACAACACTGGTCGAGAACCATGAGTATAGACATACTCGACCACTCGCAGAGGTGGTAGGAGGATTGCTACAATGCTAGTCGAGAACCAGGTGTGTAGTTGTACTTGACCAATCGCAGAGGTGATGGGAGGATCACTAAAACACTAGTCGAGGATCAGGTGTGTAGTCGTACTCGACCACTCGCAAAGGGTGTGAGAGGATCGCTACAACGCTGCACGAGGACCAAGTGTGTAGTCGTACTCGACCACTCGCAGAGGTGACGAGAGGATCGCATATGTCTAATGGTGGGTGATGGGCGCATGGTTTTGATAAACGCGCCCATGGCATTTAAGGATCGTTTTGCGAGAAACCATGGAAGAATTACCGTGCGTACCACAAGCCAACGTAGGCAACGGCTGGGCTTGTATTGTAGTTTTTCCCTTTTTGACATACCTAGGCAAGGGTGAGCGTGATGGAGTTTGGATGGGTCCTGCAATGATCTATGCGGCTTCCGGATTGACCTAGGCACAAGAGGAGACTGCCTACCTTGGTCTTAAGGGTTGGGCGAAACCTGAAGTATGGTGCAATTCGTTAGGAAGGTTTATGCGAAGGGTCCTGTCACAGTTCCTTTCTGGCATGTCATGGTGGCATGCTGGCTCACCGAAACATGTTGTGGGATTGTATATTGTGGGTACAGTTGTTGTTGGCGGTCCTTAACTATCAAATTTGACCATTAATTCCTGCATAAAACTTACCAATGTCTACCACCAAATCTAGTGGTAGGGGTTTATTACTAACCACTTCCATAAGTGTTGGTGAATATTCGTATACAGGTGATTACTTGTGCAAATCAAGAGAAAACACAGGTAAAAGCACAACTCCAACCAATGGGAGTAGAGTACATGGATCAAAGGGCTCATACCAGGAGAAGAACCACGGCAAATTGGCGCAAACGCCCCAAACCGCCTTAAAGGCCCACCAGGTAGTGACCCAGATGAAAAACAGCGCGAGGGGGATCGACCGGAGGACGGCCAAACCCCTAGTTCGGCTGAACTAGGGGTGGCTCCCCTCGCGCCCAACTTCCATGCGACACCTCACACTGCCCTCCTGAAGTCGGTGGTGCAAGTCCCAACTGCCATAGAATGTCAGTTGTGGACAAGTTGAGGGTTGAGAGAAGTTGGAGGTAGAATATCCCCTTAGCCTCTGCACTCTCTCAAGTCATCTCCACACTATAAATAGGCTTTCACTCCTCACACTCAAGACACACCAAGATAGAAATCATATGCTACATTCCAAAGGTGAAGCTCTACTTAGCTAGTGTTTAAAGTAGGGAGAGAGTGAGGGGAAGTCTGGAGAAGTACCGGGCTATCAGTATTCTTCTCCTGACAAAGTGTCGGGTCTGTCGGCACTCTTCTTCAAGCTTGTACCTTGATGGATGCTTGCCTTTGCATAAATAAGTGTTCGTGACTTCTTTATGGTATTTACTACTCTTAGTTAAGTAAGATATATTCTCATCATTGTGAGTTCATCGCTCTGCTTAGGTAGAGTACCTTAATCTTTCATAAGCGTGGTACTGGGATTAAGGTAGTAATTAATAGCATAGATGTGGTATCTAGGCTAGAGATTACGTTTGTTTGTTTTGTGCTCCACGGATTGTAGAGGTAGAAGATAGGTTATGACAGCCCTATCTATGCTTCGTAATCCTCCACATATGGGTACATCATAGAGCTGTAGGCAAGAGTTTCCTTGGTAGACTTGGGGTAAGCCGGTGCCCGAAGCAATTGATAGAGTTTTACCTTAACTTAAACTAAGATAAGTAATCCACAGGAATCCTCTCTATCCTCACCTACCATTTATCTTGTGTCCTTAGGTAATCTAGCTAGAAGACTAGTTCACACAAATTCCTTGTGGATTCAATAACCTGGAATTCTCTTGGGTGAAAGCTACAACGGTATCTGTGCACTGTAGATTATTCCGTGTTCGTAATAAATACCAACAAGGTTTCTGGCACTATTGCCGAGGAACGGTTGCTGAATTCCCTTCGAACTTACTTGACCTCATATCACTTTATTTTCTTTTTGTTCTTTCCTTTCCCCTCTACCATAGAGCATAAATCTGTCTAAAGCATTTTCACTCCAAAGGGTGAGTTCTTTGAACCACCACCATCTTCAAACCCAATCCTCTCATCATGTTATGAGCTCCGCCGTAGCTTTATAGCCATGATTTGGACCAATCCTTCTTCGGACTTGACCATGAAAATCCATGCCACCATCTACAAGAGTTCGAACAACTGTGTTCGTGCCTAATGATTTCAAGCATGACACAGGAAACTCTAAAGTGGAAGTTGTTCTCATTCTTTCTCATACAGAGGGCGAAGCAATAGTACACTCATTCCGTAGTTAGTGCAAACTGTAATTGGGATGAGCTTAGAGACAAATTTTGCCTTGCCTTTTTCCCTTTGTCCCGTGTTGCCTCCCTACGAAGAGAGATTCTTGACTTTCGGCAGAACGAGAAGACTCTATCAGTGCAGCTTGGGCTAGGTTTTCACTTTTAGTGCGATCCGGCCCACACTTGTCCACTCCCGACCATGTGTTGCTACAACACATCTGCCTGGGCCTAGACAAGGACTCTGCCCATAATCTTGACATTACTGTCGGAGGATCTTTTCCCCATAAAACCCTAGCTGAAGGAAGAGAAATCTTAGGTCGGATCTTAGAAAACACTCCCTTCATTGCCACATAAGAGCCCCTCCAAGAGAGCCGAACCCTAATCTTTATCTTCCACATCCCAGGATTTGACTCTTAAGCCCACACTCGAACCAAGGACACCGAAGGAAAAAAAATTCAACCTTTGGAGTCCTATTTCCAATTCGAGGATGCTGTTTTTGAAGATTTTAGAAATACTTCGAATTATTCTTGTCAGAAGAAACCACCCGTTCCAGTTACTCCTCTAAAGCCTCTAGAAGACTAATTTCTGAGGGGAACCATTCAGGAGTTGACAACCATTACGAGCGATGAATGGTTGAGGGAGCTGGAGCTATCTCCTGAAATCCTTCGGATCAACTCCCCTTCGTCAACTATTCGAGACAATGCAAGATCGGTAATATACTTAATAGATTTAAAGGAGTGATAAAATCATATAAGATGATAGATATAACAAATCAATAAAGCAAGCAGAAATCTTAGACGAAGATAGTTATACCAGATAAGATCGACTGAAACCCTGATGAAACCCCTATCGACAACTATAGAGCAAGTTAGTTTTTACAATTTCAGATACAACTTAGTAGATCAAACCCAATTGACGCAGCACAAAGTTATAACCAAATTTATAAGATCTATATAAGCCGATAATAGCTTTTCAGGGTGGTAAATATACTGACCAATCTTAGGTAACAAAACAGTTTAGATAATCCCGGCCTATCCAAGATGAATGGGCTGGTAATAGCAAATGATAATAATGGCTAAGATTGAACAATATATATGATAAATAACGCTTGCATTGATTGGAATAGAATATCGAACCAAACCGAGGAAGCACTAGCCCCGCTAATACAAGCAAATTTGATGGAACTCACCTCGTCGTCGGATATTGGACTTAATCGATGCAGCCCACCTCGTAAATAAGAACTCATCAAAATGAACCTAGAAAACTAGGGTGGCGATGCACCGAAAGTTGTATTGAACTATTGTTTTTTTACAAAGATCCAGGGTGTACATATTTATACCCATAGGCTATATCAAATCTGACCTGATTATGATCGGTTTAAACTAGGATTCTATCTCTAATTTAAGATAATATTTATACACTTTGACTCTCGCACGACTCGTATCGGCTAACTTATACTTTCGGAAACCGATTCTAACATGACTCCATCGGCCCGGAACTATATTTAAACATAAATAAAGATACACCTTCCTTATCTTGTAAACCTGGAAAAATTGGATAAAACTTGCCAACCAAATCTTCCAAAATCACGGTGTGAATTCCATCCATTGATTCGGCCTTGACTAACGGAAATTGCCAAATTTTGCCGTTAACACATGCCCCCCTATTCCGAAATATGGAAAGACATGCTTTGGAATTCTTTCCTGTGGCCCATTAGGTCATTGGCCCAATCTGCCCAGCATGATTTTTCAAGACCGCAAGCTCTAAATAGCAACGGTCACCACGTCATCATTACCATTGCAGCCATCTCTTCGTTCTCCACATCGGCAAGCTCCTCGTCACTTCTCTCTTCTCAACTCCGGTGACCTCACTGAACACAACTTCACCAGCAAAAATCCATCTTTCATTCCAAATGGCCACCACTGCTGATATCCCCGCGGTAAGAACTAGCAATGCTTGCATGCATATTTATTTATAAATAACCTAGTTCCACATGTTCTTGGCAAAGTATTTTACTACAGGAGATTACCTTATAAATGGAGGAGAAATGGTGGAAAATACACGTTCAATCAATCAGAGGTCGACACGTGGCGTACACATGGAATGAAGGGCCCACAAACCACCATGCCACTGGACCAAGGACCCACCATGCTCTTTTGATGCTTGGATCTCCACCTCCTCCATCACTATATAAAGAGCTCTCATCCGCTCCTCCAACAGACACTGTGGAGATTACAGGTACCGGATACCCTCGTAGCTAGCTTATCCGACTTACCATAGGCGATAGGTTATGACTCATGGTTATGTAAAACGGTTTATGACTTGAGTGTTACGTTGCCATTGAAATAAGGCAACGGCTCATAGTCTATAGTTGGTAAGATTAAGGAGTCTAGCGTAGAATATGATAGGATCTCTGACTTGTAAACCTACCCTCCGAGACTATATAAGGAGGGTAGGGAGTCCCTTGAGAGGACACAAGCATAGAGATTATAGCAAGAGCATACGAAACTCACGAGAGCACATATTGAAAGAGATCAAGAGATCAATAAACCACTCGGCGGATTGAATCCCCGAAATAGGAGTAGGGTATTACCTCTCGAAGAGAGGGCCTGAACCTGTCTAAATTCCTTTTACATACTAACCCATCGTGTTTGGCCCTTGACTGCTACCCCCATCGGGTTACCAGACGACGCTAAGATCTACCACAATCTTCTGTCTTCCGAGTTGGATTCGATCCACTCGGGAGAATCTTCTTCACCATCTACATGCTGCGATCCGGGTGCGAGGGAGGTGGCCATCATCCTCGAACGACTCGGGTCATACTCATCTATGGACCTCGACAAAAACCTCAGCTCCGCCGACTTTGACGATCTCTACGACATCTCCACTGACGAAATCAACAGCCTCAACTCAGATAAAGATTACTACGATCCGGCGCTCCTCAACGTCCTCATGGCTGAAGTAGTCGAGACCGACTCGACCATGGCCCGGAGGATCGCGGAGGAGGAATGAGCCAAGATTGAGCAGGAGCACAAGCGCGTGGAAGAAGAACGAGCCAAGCTTGAGCAGGAGCGCAAGCGCATGGAGGAGGAGAACAAACGCAAAGAGGAAGAACTCAAGAAGAAAGAAGAAGCTGACAAAAGAAAACGAGACTTGAGAGCGACGGGGCGTTTCGCCCGCGAGGCTATATTGCAGACACGAGTCGACAATGCCAACATCTTCTAGACGCCTCAACAAAACGCCGTCGCTGCCCTCACTCTCATCGACACCATCATCGAATCGGCACCGGCTGTGGTAACACCACTCCTGGAAAAAATCAAGACCATCGTTGTGGCAACGGCAAACTATCCTCCATCTAGCTCTGCAGGAAGACCCACAGAGTCCGTCACCGAGACACCTGGTGGAAGCCGCCTACCGCCATTACGGTCTAGGGACTACAAAAGGCCCGAACAAAGCAAGACACCCATCAAGTCAAAAAATCCTCGCCACGAAGCAGCATGGAAGCATCGAGAACAATCGGCCGACTCTCATAAGAGAGGTTATGGTCCACCACCCGTTCATGATCGGATTCATCACAGCTTCAACTCCAACCATCAAAGCGGCTCTCGAAGGCCCCCCCTTAAGTGACTTGAGGGAGGTCCTTGACCGGCGCCATTAGGAGCGTGAACGACGCTCTTATGAAGACCGAAGGAGATCACCCGACTACGACGACGATGGAGTACCTGCGTTCACTCGGGACCTGTGTCGAGTGGATTGGCCGAGTGGCTTCAAGCCTACAGGGATTGACAAATACGATGGAAAGACCGACCCCGAGTCATGGCTGACCGTATACACCCTCGCCATCCGCGCAGCAGAAGGAGACAGCAAGGCTATGGCTAATTACCTACCCGTTGCTCTCACCAACTCAGCCAGGAACTGGCTCACGAGTCTGCAAAGAGGCTCGATCGACTCGTGGAGTGAGCTTCGGGACCACTTCATCGCCAACTTCCAGGGTACTTTCGAAAGGGCCAGGACCCACTTTGACCTTTACAACGTCATCCAGAAGCCGGACGAATCGCTAAAAGACTACATTCGGTGCTTTTTAGAAAAACGGAACAAGACCCCCAACATCACCGACGATGTTATCATAGCCGCATTCCAAAAAGGCGTCCGCGACGAGTTGCTGATTGGCAAATTTGGGCGCAAGCCACCGAAGACGGTCAAGCAAATGTTCAAGACGGCAAACTCCTACGCTAAGTCTGATGATGCAATCAAGGTCTCACGACAAGACCGGCCCGAAAAGAGGGACGACAAGCCCTCCGGACCCAGCTGGCGTCCTAAGAAGGACAACGGCAACAACAACAGCAACGGCCAGAAAGATCACAAGTGCAAGCCTGAGGATCTGGTCGCCACCACATCAAACTACCGACAACAACGTCCCCGAGTCGCCGCATACGACAAGATCATGAATGCTCAGTGCACGCACCACCCGAATCACAAGCACGCGGCCAAGGATTGTTTCATCTACAACCAGTTCGCTGAGCAATACGCAGCACAACTACGACAGAAACCGGCTGATGAAGCCGGCCCATCGGGAACCAAGAGGAACGACCCGGCTAGCAGCTCAGAACCCTTCCAAGATCCTGTTGGGGAGCTAAACCATATCTTCGGGGGACCGCAGGCGTACAAGTCCAAGAGAAAGCAAAAGCTGACTGACAGAGAAGTCAATGCCATACAGCCCGAAGTCCCACACTACTTGCGATGGTCGGAGGTGGCTATCACGTTCAACCGCTCGGATCACCCTGATCGAGTGGTTCACCTGGAGCGGTATCCCCTGGTACTAGACCTGGTGGTTCGCAACATCAAGCTCAAACGCGTTCTCATTGATGGCGGCAGCGCCCTCAACATCTTATTCGCCAAAACGCTGGATGAGATGCAGATTCCAAGATCAGAGTTGAAGCCGAGTTCAGCCCCCTTTCATGGAGTCATCCTAGCGCTGTCATCTACGCCACTCGGGCATATTACCCTTCCAGTCACCTTTGGAGTTTGGGAGAACTTCCGAACGGAGAACATCACCTTTGAGGTTGCCGACTTTGAGGCAGCTTACCACGCAATCATCGGAAGACCCGCGCTCGCCAAGTTCATGGCGGTACCACATTACACCTATCTCATCATGAAGATGCCCGGACCCCACGGAGTGATCACTCTACGCAGCGACTTCAAACAAGCCTTCACCTGCGACAAAGAAAGCTGCGACATGGCCCAAACTCGCGAGAGGTTACGCGGCCAACAAAAAGTCCAACTAGCTGCATTGACATCTGGAGAAGCAGAGATCCCTACAAAGAAGATGGCCAAGTCGGGAGAAGGCGATGCCAAGACGAAGAAAATACCCCTTGGCCCTTCTGATCCTTCTAAAACTGCTGTAATAGGTGCGAAGCTAGATCCTAAATAGGAAAGCGCGCTCATCACCTTCCTCCAGAATAATAAAGATATACATGCCGGGTATTCCTAGGGAGGTGATCAAGCACTCTTTAAACATCAAAGATGACGCTAAACCTATTAAACAATGACTACGCCGCTTCGCTCAAGATCGAAAAGATGCCATCAAGGAGGAACTCGCCAAGCTTTTGGCTGCCGAGTTTATCAAAGAGGTTTACCATCCCGACTGGCTGGCCAACTCGGTCCTAGTTCGGAAGAAGACAGGACAATGGCGCATGTGCGTGGACTACACTGATCTCAACAAGTCCTGCCCTAAGGATCCCTTCAGATTACCTCGTATTGACCAAGTCATCGATTCAACAGCCGGTTGCGAGCTGCTGAGTTTTTTGGATGGTTACTCAGGCTACCACCAGATTAGCTTGAAGGAGTTCGACTGCCTCAAGACGTCATTCATCACCCCGTTTGGAGCTTATTGCTACATCACGATGCCCTTCGGCCTGAAGAACGCTAGAGCCACTTATCAGCGCATGATCCAGAGATGCCTGCAGACTCAGATTGGGAGAAATGTGGAAGCCTACGTCGATGATGTCATCATCAAGACCAAGCATAAGGAAGACCTGATCGCCAACTTAGAGGAAACCTTCGCAAATATCCGGGCCTTTAGAATGAAGTTGAATCCGGAGAAGTGCACCTTCGGCGTGCCGTCAGGCAAGCTGCTCGGTTTTATGGTGTCTCATCGCGGCATTGAGGCAAGTCCAGAGAAGATTAACGCTATCCGGAACATGAAGCCCCCGAGTACCCAGAAGGACGTCCAGAAGCTCACTGGCTGCATGGCGGCGTTGAGCCGATTTGTTTCCAGACTTGGCGAACGAGGTATGCCTTTTTTCAGGTTGTTGAAGAAGACGGACGATTTTCAATGGACCACCGAGGCCCATAAAGCTTTCGAAGATTTCAAGGAGTTCCTCACGACGCCACCTGTGTTGGCTTCACCGCATCCTCAAGAACCCCTGTTGCTCTACGTCGCCGCAACTCATCAGGTGGTCCGCACGGTCTTGGTCCTCGAACGCGAGGAAGAAGGCCGAGCTCAAAAGGTTCAACGGCCAATCTACTTTGTCAGCGAGGTGCTGGTAGGAGCCAAAACCCGCTACCCACAGGTACAAAAATTGTTATGTGGAGTTCTAATTACAGCTCGGAAGCTAGCCCATTATTTTCAGGGTCACTCGGTCACCGTCGTCACGTCCTTTCCACTCGGCGATGTCATCCATAACCGGGAGGTTACTGGACGCATCGCGAAGTGGGCTCTGGAGTTGATGCCGCTGGACATAACTTTCAAGGCGAGGACGTCTATAAAGTCTCAAGTCCTGGCAGATTTTGTAGCCGAGTGGACCGAACAACAAGAAGATGTACCTAGAGAGGATCTGCAGTACTGGACCATGCACTTTGACGGATCTAAAAGAGTCACCGGCTTCGGAGCGGGAGTTGTGCTGATTTCTCCGACTGGGGAGAGGTTACGGTATGTTCTACACATTCATTTCCCAGCTTCACATAACATCGCCGAGTATGAAGCCTTGTTGCATGGCCTACGACTTGCTGTTTCACTCGGGATACGGCGGATGGTTGTACGAGGGGACTCCCAGCTGGTGGTCAACCAAGTAATGAAGGACTGGTCCTGTTTAAATGAAACCATGGAGGCTTATCGACAAGAGGTTCGCAAGCTTGAGGACAAGTTTGATGGACTGGAGTTATCCCATGTCTTGAGACATAATAATGAAGCGACAGACCAATTGGCGCAGTTTGGGTCCAAGCGTGAAGCAGCCCCGACTGACGCTTTCGTGGAGCACCTCTGCGAGCCGACTGTTGCTAAGAAATTAACCCCTGACGAGGAAGCTACAAGCCAGGTCGCCATGCTCGACACCGATTGGAGGACACCGATCATCAAGTTTTTAACTCAGCAGGAGCTGCTGGAAGACCGGGATGATGCGGAACGAGTCCGACGTCGTAGTCAAAGCTATGTAATGGTTGACTCAGAACTGTACAAGAGAAGCCCTTCTGGAGTTCTGATGAGATGCGTTACGCCTGAGGAGGGACGACAATGATTGCACGATATTCACTCGGGCATATGCGGCAGTCATGCAGCAGCGCGCACTCTAGTGGGCAAGGCTTACAGACAAGGATTCTTCTGGCTTACGGCGGTATCCGACGCAGACAAGGTGGTCCGCACGTGTGAAGGTTGTCAATTCTTCGCCCGACAGAGCCATGTTCCGGCCCAAGATCTACAAACAATTCCTTTATCATGGCCTTTCGCTGTATGGGGCGTGGATGTGGTTGGTCCTTTCAAGAAGGCTCCAGGAGGATTTAGGCACCTGTTCGTCGCGATTGACAAGTTTTCCAAATGGATTGAGGCTAAGCCGGTTGCTATGATAACTACGGACAAGGCGCGCGACTTTATTTTAAGCATTGTACATCGGTTTGGCGTTCCGAACAGAATCATAACCAATAATGGAACTCTGTTTACTGGAGGCGTTTTCAAGGAGTTCTGTGAAGACTTTGGAATCAAGATTTGCTATGCGTCGGTGGCATACCCTAAGAGCAACGGACAATTCGAACGTGCCAATGGTATGGTTCTTCAAGGCATCAAGGGCCCGAGTGTTCGATAGATTACGATCGTATGCTGGAAGATGGGTTCAAGAGTTGCCGTCGGTGTTATGGTCACTGCAGAGTACACCTAGTCGGGCTACCGGCCAATCTCCTTTCTTCTTGGTTTATGGAGCAAAAGCAATGTTGCCGAGTGAGATGGAGTACGAGTCTCTTTGAGTTCGCAGCTTCAACGACGAACGCTATGATCAAGATAGAGTGGATGACTTGACCCGACTGGAAGAGGCTCGTGAGGCCGCATTGGTTCAGTCGGCAAGGTATCTTCAAGGACTTCGGTGCTACCATAACCGCAATGTGCGGTCATGAGCTTTCATTGTTGGTGACATAGTTCTACGCAAGATTCAGATTACAAAAGATCATCACAAGTTATCTCCACTATGGGAAGGACCCTATATAATTGCTGAGGTTACTCGGCCAGGAGCATATCGCTTGAAGCGCGAAGATGGGACCATGTTGGAGAATTCTTGGATCATTGAGCATCTTCGTCGATATTATACTTAAGTCTTCTTGACTTTATGTTCTTCTCGACTGCCAAACCCAAGCAAGATGACTTCTTGAGTTGTCAGTCGGGGGCTATACATATATATATCAATAAAGTGTGATTTTCTTTTCATCATCGACAACTTGTTCGGATTTAGTTTATCATTGTTTAATGTTTTGGTTCGAGTTTAATAGATAAGGACTGACAAATTTTCGACGGCCAAATCAAGCCTAGGCTTGATGACAGTCGGACAAAAATTATTAAGAAATTATATATGAAGACTCGGATCAGGGCATTGACATAAATAAACCAAATATTCACAAGTCAGCATTACAACAAGTCAACTATTCTTAGAAGTTTACAGCTACATCTACGGCTACTTTTTTCGCCGACTCTTCTGCTTCACTTATAAGTTCCAGGGCTTGCTCATCTATGGTGCCTGCTGCGAAACCATCTCCTACAGAGTCCACATTTATCCGAGGATAGAGTGATTTTGTCCGCGCAAGAGCAAAGCTAGCACTCATGACAGCTGCGTCTGTGATATTCTCCATGCATTTTGCCGGCGCCGTCCTGAGTTTGTCAAAGACTTCAACAACATCCAATGAGCTTGTCCCGAGTCCGTGTCTATATATTGCTGACAAGATTGGCGTAGCCGCGTTAGCGATGTCGTCCCGAATACTTTCAGCCCTTCGGACCCTCTCGGCAAAGACATTAAATTGTGCTTGGGACTTCACCTTATTAGCTACAAGATTGAGACAGCGCGGGTTACATCGACAGTCAAGACCAAGTAAATTGAGAAGCGCGAATTTCGCGTGCTACCTTCGATCTCTTCCAGGGCTTTTTCCTTCTCAGACTCCAGCTTAGCTTTATCAGTTTTCGCTTTCTCTAGCTGGGCCTTGAGAGAATTGACTTCAGATAAATTGGCTACAAGACTTGCGTAACGTCAGGATCAGACAAATACATGAAGACAAAATAAGGACAAGATGGTTTGACTTACCTCCAATTGAACCACGGAGTTCCAAGTTCGCGTCTCGGAGCATCGCGATCTCAGCCCGCAAGACGACCTCTCGAGCTGCGGCTTCTTCTCTGGCGGCCTTGAGATCTTGGTGGACGTTTTCCAGAGAGTTCACATGGGGGACCAGCTTTTCGAGGGTATCTGACTTGGCCATTGAGCGACAATATATTCTCTGCACATGGGTATGAAGATAGTTAACCACGTAAGACTGTGAGGATAAGACATAGAGGAGTTATGCTTACATTCATTAGCCGGGTCGCTTCGTTGAGGCTTGCCACGAGCATGTCGCGTTCCTCATTCTCCTTTTGCTTATTTAAAACGATGCCTTGCTTCACGCCTTCGGCATCACGCCATTCGATCTTGATAGGAGGGACCGAGTCAACTAAGGACTTCAGTCGGGCAATTTCCTCCTCTTCAGCTGATTGATCTAGAGAAGATGAATGAAGATAGAAGTAAGGAGCATATTGAAGACAAGAGTCTGGAGATTATATTGAAGCCTACCTGTTCTGGGAGCCGGATCTTTAGATGGAGCCTGCTGACTGCGTGAGTCCTGTGGATCTTCGGCCGACTGGTTTCCAGCCGGAATATCTTGGCTGGCAATCAGGGGCTCAACTTCGGGAGCATCTTTATTCAGGGGCTCTACTTCAGAAGTATCCTCACTCGGGGGAGGGTTTTGAGGTCCTTGTTCTGCAGGTCTTGGTTTTTCAGATGCTGCAGGAGGATTGGTGGTTTCAGTCCGCCCGGTGGGATCTATGTCCTAGGCTTTTCTGCAAGAAAGAAGATGAAGATGATTGAGACGGAAAGAAACAAATTTTCAATAAAAAGCTGGCTTTGGTTATGCAAGATACCTGTTAGATCTTCTGATCTTAGGGGTAGATCTGTTGGACAGCTTCGGAGGGCTTATGTTAACTCGTGGAATTTGGATTTCTTCGTCATCCGAGTCGTCGACGACCAGTCTCCTTTTACTTGCTCGCCTGCTGATATCTTTGTCCTCAGCAGCCCTCTTTTCTTGAGGCTCAACCTTGATTTTGGGGCCGCTGGTTGGTTTTTGGGAAACAGGCCGAGTCGGCTGATCGTCATGGTACACCTTGTATGGCCAAGATATGATGAGAGCATTAGCCTGCAAGCAGAATTTCTGAGATATATTAAAGAACATAAGTGAGATAGAAAGAAATTGAAGAGGCCGAGTCTGCTTACTGGAGGAGGAGGTCGGAACAGGTTGAAGGGAGGAACCGACATCTTGTGGCTGCGATCTACTGTGATCCCGGAGGAGAAAATCTTGTACATACGAGTGCACAAGGCCTGGTAACTCAGAGCATCGCAGTCTTCCCGATTGGAGTCGCTTTCACCCTCATACTCGAACGCTGGCTTGGATCTCTCTTTGATAGGAGCCAGTTGGTTCTTGATAAAATGCCGGGTAATTTGTACCCCTTGGAGGCTTTTCTTCTTCATTTCAAGAATGTTAGCCAGTAGGTTATTCACTTCTACCCAATCTTGGTTCTCTGGCATTGTGCTCCAGTTGGCTCTTTGGATCAGTGGAAGGCCGACGAAGTCGGGCAAACTGGGATGGGGTTTGAGATGTAGAACCAGTTTGCATGCCAGCCCTTATTGGAGGATCTCAAGGGGAGGGAGAAGTAGTCTCTGCGGAGAGTACCGCGGAGTTGAAAGCCAGCCCCACCAACGACGCAGGGGTCATCCTTGGTCGGGTGTGGCTTGACATAGAACATACGGCAAAATAGATTGAAATGGGGGAGGATGCCTAAGAAAGCTTCGCATACGTGAATGAAGATTGCAATGTGAAGGATGGAATTGGGATTCAAGTGGTAGATTCGGAGACCATAATATTCAAGAATACCACGAAAGAAATCGGAAGTGGGAAGGCCAAATCCGCAGTAAAAGAAAGAGGTGAAGACCACAATCTCACCGGTGTTTGGGGTGGGGAATTCCTCGCCGTACACTGGGCGCCAGCCGATGATTTCCTTAGGAGGAAGGACTCCGTTCTTCACCATTTCCCGCAAGGTCGACTCCTTCACATCCGAGGTCGCCCATTGGTCGAAAGGGATTTCTCTCTCTTCCGCCATGGATGCGAGCTGAGGGAAAGTGGATCCAGTACAGGGGATGGGGATTTTTGAGGAGATGCTAGAGGCTAGATGTGGATGAGGGATTGTGGAGGAACTTGAATTCCTGGATGGATGGATTTGAGTGTACGCGAGTTCTCGGATTTTTCTACGCAGTTGATGAACAGGAGCACGAAAAGGGGAAAAATTTCAGGAAGATGAAGCGGCGGGGAAGACGCCGATGCTTTAAGAGAGATTTTTTAGGGTTTTGCTGGGTTTTCTCGTGTTTGGGCCAAGCCCATGAGAAACTTGCGGCCCATATCCATATTACAGGTGTGGCTTGACATGTGTCCTTGAGGACTTAAGCAAATTTGCTCTAGCAATATGCGCATGTCTTATTGCCCGATACCTTTAAAATCCTTTCATACAAGCAGTTACACAACTTGTTGAAGGTTGGTACGATGCAACTTGGAAGGTGACAAACAGTAAAGTTTTTTATAACTGTCCTAGTAACTTTTTATAGGTTGCAGGAGCTGTTTGTTTTTTACAAAACATTTGATTTTATGATTATGTCAATGCTTTTCTGTCACCTTGGTGTGCTTTTTTGATTAAGACCGATATTATGGCTGGAGCTATTTAATATTTTGGTCATATATTTCAGATGATTGATGAATTATTAACTTAGATTTTCTACCCATGAGGGTTGGCTGAGTTGTTTGTTCTGAGATGAATCGTGCAAAACGACTCGGATAAGCATGAGCTTATCGAGTGCTAGGAATTCATTATACACTATGCCTTGGTTATGAGGTTATGTGTTATATGATTTTTTATGATTGCTTTTGGCTTAGGCTAGGCATTTATTTAACTCAGGAGAGTATGATTATTATAGTTCTTGACTATATGCATAGTTTGTTTAACTAACCACATAGTCGGGGGCTACACCTAATTAGGTTTAGACAACTTACCATAGGGGATAGGTTGTGACTCATGGTTATGTAAACCGGCTTATGACTTGAGTGTTACGTTGCGATTGAAATAAGGTAATGGCTCATAGTCTATAATTGGTAAGATTGAGGAGTTCGGCGTAGAATATGATAGGGTCTCCGACTTGTAAACCTACCCTCCGAGACTATCTAAGGAGGGTAGGGAGTCCCTTGAAATGACACACGAATAGAGATTGTAGCAAGAGCATATGAAACTCACGAGAGCACATACTGAAAGTGATCAAGAGATCAATAAACCACTCGGCGGATTGAATCCCCGAAACAGGAGTAGGGTATTACCTCTCGAAGAGAGGGCCTGAACCTGTCTAAATTCCTTTTGCATACTAACCCATCGTGTTTGGCCCTTGACTGCTACCCCCAGATTCTTATTGCCGAAACCAAGTTTCGACAGACACCTAGAAGAACAAGAAGAAGAACCTCTCCATAGTTCACTTTGTTCTAGTGCTAGTACATATAGGAATAGAATAGTGCTCTAGTTATTCAAGTCTTTCGGGAGAATCCTGGTATGGTTCTAATAGCTAATATCTCTCTTGAAGACTTTATGCTAGAATAATGAAATACTGTTCTTTATATAGTTATGGTACTTTACTCTGTTTACATAATTATTTGAATACCGACTTTAGTCTAAACTTGCGTTGTATTAATTATATGGTTAGATTACTAGAGATATGCAATGGTATTGGCTTAATATTCATTTAAATGATTGCTCTATATCAACTGCAGAGGTGTAGAGTAATATTTAGTAATGTAAGCATGATGCTAAGGTTAATAAATATCATTAAGTGGTGCTTTATGCCATAGAATTGTAGAGGTAGGCCGCTGATTGTGACAGCTCAGTACAGGTATTCCTCCACGTGCGTATATAGGGCTAAGAAAGGTTCCTGGTGCGAGCACTCCTCTATATCTATAACCGGTTGGATGGACATGACAGATTTTCATAAGGAACTCGGCAATTCCGGGGTGGTTTCTCGACATACGAGGAGGGCATAGTTACGGGGCTCAGCCATGTAAATATATAATAGCAAGTGTATACTAAAATGAGTATATAATAGAAGTACATAAATGAGACTTTCTTTATTCTTCTCTACTTTGCCTAGATTTATTATTTAGGGAGAGTTATATCTTGTTGTCTCTTCCGTGTGTCAACCTACCCTATGCTTTATTGTTATAACCCCTGCATAGACTTTGATTTACATAAGTATTATATGAATTAATAGCATGACATTCTTTTAACCATATCTTCCCTTGGGATTAAACAAATACGATACCTTGGAATACTTTCGGGTGAAATGCTACAGCAGTATATCCGTGCGCTTGCGAATTTATATCTGTAATCATAAGAAATACCGACTAATATTTCAGGCGCCATTGCTGGGATTATATTCCTAGTAACATAGTTTAGAAATATCAATAAACATTTCTGGCACAGTTGCCGGGGAAGATATTTGGTTTAAGGGTTTACCACATGTTATTAATTGATATCTACCTATGTTTGATTACTGTTCTTTGCAGGCTAACTTTGCGTTATTTTCTCTTTTAAGTGAAAACAAGGTAGTTCATGACTGGTTTTGATTTGCCGACAAATTTCAAAGAAAATCCTAAAGCACTTTTGAGGAGAGTTAGACCTCGTATCGTCCCTCCTCAAGTGACTTTGTCAGCAACTAAACTTGTCATTTCCGCCCCTTCAACATTCACGACAATGGCTGAGAAGACCCTCCGTGAGTTCGTCGCTCCCTCCGCTGATAATGTGCATGTTGGGCCTAGGGTCAACGTCAAAGATGTGGACTTTGATGTAAAATCCAACCTAATTACCATGGCGCAAGGTAACCCATTCTGTGGCAAGCCAAATGACGACACAAATGTTCATCTGCAACAGTTCCTGGAAATCTGTAGCACATATACCCTCAAGGGAGTCAACCAGGACGCCATCCGACTCCGCCTGTTTATGTTATCTTCCCTTGGGAGAGCGAAGTAGTGGTTCTATTCGAATCGTGCTATGATCGACACCTGGAACAAATGTTCAACTGCATTCCTATCTAAATTCTTCCCGATGGGCGAAACCAATGTCCTTCGTGGAAGAATATCCAGTTTCCAGCAGACAAAAGATGAGTCAATCCTAGAAGCATGGGAAAGGCTACAGGAATATGTTGCCGCCTGTCCTCATCATGGGATGGATGAATGGCTAATCCTGTAGAACTTCTACAATGGGTTGTGACGGAGGGTTAGCTCCTCAACGAGGGACAGAGAGGGCCCCTCTTTGTGAGTTCGGCCAGGGGTGCAAGGTGAAACTCTTTCTCCCATTGATCACACATGAGAGAGAGACAGGGACACAAGAGTTTATACAGGTTCTGGCCGCTGGAAAGCGTAACACCCTACAACTGTGTGTGGTGGTTATGTAACTAGAAAACCGGGAAAATACAAGTGTTTGCTCTCCCTTACTCTCCTGTCTATCTGTTCTTTCTTTTCTTTTTTTCTATTCCCCCTTCTACCACCGCCTAGGCCTCCTTTTATATCTCAAGGGGCTACCACACAGACCAAAAGGCTGCCTAAGATACAAGGAAAACATTATTTTACATTTAATGGCTGTCATGCTGCTTGACTCAGAAGCCGCACGCTCAGACGCCGCAGCATGGCCCTCGCCCGATCAGGCAAACGACACGGGGGACGCCCGTGTCAAGCTCCATTAAATGGACGAAGACTTCTGTGTTCCGTTCGCATCGCGAAATGGAAACCATCTGACTGGAGCTGGCATACCAACTCCAGCTAAGGGACGAGAGCCAAAAGGCCCTCATCATTCTGATGGGATGGGGCATGGCGTGACGCACGCCGCCTGACGCGTGGATAGCGTGCAGGTGCCCTACCGTCGTCTCACCTGTGATCTAACCAGTCTACGATCGGTCAATCACCGTGACCGGTCGTAGACTGGCCTCGTACGCCACACGCCGTATTAAATGCAGCGCGGTGCGCTCGCTTGCGCCGTAATCAAGGTGGTTATGTGGGCGTTGGCAACGCAGAGGGGGTCGGGGCGATCCGGTCGTCGGGGGAAGAGTGGGAGCAGCTCGAACCTCGGGGGGATTAGGGAGGGCAGCCATCACGCCACCCTTGGGCCCGACCCCTACAGGAGGAGCGTCACGTGGGTGCAGAGGGCTGCCTATCCCTCTAGTCTTGGTACCCCGGGCCTGTATCACCAATAGTAGCCCCCAGCGTTATGCCTGCCCGAGCCTTCTTAAGGAGCACCCATGTTTGACGCCACCCTTCGGGTCTAGTGACACGTGGGCCCAATTCCCCGTGGTAAAACCCCAACAGTCGCGATCCCACGTGTAGCAAGGAGCCACCACTCGACAATAATGGGCGCACGGACCGGGGCACGTTGGCCCGTTTTGCTAGGGAATATAATGATGGAGTTTTTGATGGTAACCGTGCGCAATTAACACAGACACGATCTGCCCTACCTCTACCGCAACGGCCGCACGACTGGCGCGCGCGTCGAAAGCGACTGAGTGGGGCGAGTGGGGAAGTGGGCACGAGATACGAGGGGGCGAGTTAGTGGGCGCGGGAAACGAGGAGCTGAGCGCAGCGGGGGCAAGGGTATAAAGGGCGCCGAGGAAGGGATTTGCTTCCTTCCTCTGACCACTTTTCCCTCGCCTTAGCCAACCGTGCCCTAGCTCTCTCGTCTTCCTTGCTCCTTTCTCGCCGCTCGCACTCGTCTTCGCGTTCCCCCTTCGCCGGCGAAATGACGTGGAGCTCCATGCCACTGGACGGCAGCGTGCTGCCGCCCTCTCATATTACGAGCGAGAGGCAGGCCGGGCTACCACGTCAGTTCATGCCAGCGCCAACCGGCCAAGAGGTGGTTGTGCTGGGCGAAGGGCGCCCAATGCCGCACTACCCGGAACGGTCGATATTCTTTCTCTCTTTCGCTATGGCGGGGTTGATCCCGCCGTTCTCCTCTTTCTTCATGGACGTCCAGGAGTTCTACGGGCTCCAGATGGCGCACCTCACCCCCAACGCCGTGATGACGCTGGCCATCTTCGCGCACTTGTGCGAGATGTTCATCGGGGTGCGCCCATCCCTTCGGTTGTTCCGGTGGTTCTTCACCGTGCAGCCGGTGTCGTCGCCGACGGAGGTCAAGGACTGTTACTTCCAGCCGCGCGGGCAGGTGGCGAACCGCTACATCCCCTGCGTCCTGCGCAAGAAGTGGGACGACTGGAAGAGCGACTAGTTCTACACCGCTCTCCCCGACGAAGCATGTCTCCGACTACCGAGCCGGCCGCCGGTGCAGGTGATGGTGGAACTAGGGGATGCCTACGACGCCATCCCGGACCACCTGGCCGGGCTTCAAACCATGGGGCTCACAGGTGCCATGGTGTGCGGCGACTACCTCCGCCGCCGGATCGCGTCGCTTCGGTGACGCGCCCAGGGCGCCTAGGAGCACACCGACCCCAACGACCTCCTGAGGACGCACCAAGGCCACAAGTAGGACTGGGACCCCAAGGACCTCAGGATGGTGGTCCAGCCGGTGCTAAACCGTAGCACCGTGGAGTCGTCCCTCATCCCTTCGGGGATCTTCCCCGTCTGCAGCGACCCGGAGCGTGCCAACATATTGGGCATCATGCACACGGTCGGTGCCTCGGGGATCGGGCCCGCCGTGGCAGCGACAGCGTAGGCGGTAGTCGCGGAGGAGGAGAGGACCGACCTTCCCCCCGGGGGGCCATGCAGTGGGGCCTCGCGACGGGGGTTCGGGGGGTAGCCGCCCTATCGACGCCAAGGGGAAGAGGAAGCAAGGGGAGACCCCTCCTCCGTCTTCTTCCTTTGGGGGCAGGGTGGAGCGCGCCGCCAGCTGGCGCCCGGCGAGTGTCGTGCCGACGTCCCCATCTGAAGCCAAGAGGAACAAGAACCGGCTCCGCCGGATGGGGGAGACCGAAACATGTAGGGGGAGCCTCATCAAGCCCCTAGAGTGGTCTTTCAATCGCCCTCCCCGCTGGTACGATCTCGTGCCCAAGGCAGACGATCCTCTATTCCCCCGGCCCCTTATTTTGCTTTTATTTGTCTTTTGTACCTCAGCGAGATTCCGTGCCGAGGCAACCGGGGCGGTGACCCTTCCTGCCAATCCAATGCCGGCCGTCCTACGAGCGGTGGAGCCGAAGAGCCGACGGCCGAGGAGGCGCAGCGATGGGAGGCCGACCGTCGGGAGGCCGATGTAGGATCGAAGAAGACCAGACAAACCTACCAGAGGGGGGGGGTGAATTGTAGGAAAAACAAAAAACCAAAAACCAAAACTTTTAGCGGAAATAAAAGTTACACTCTAACCTGATGAAGTCGCATCGATCAGATCGCCGTGACGCTGCCAGTCAAACCGCTTTACTGCCGCCGGTCAGACCGCCTCCAAGCCACCGGTTAGACCGTCGAGAACTGGAGAAAACACGTATCGATGAATTCTTGAAAGTAGATCAATTTTATTGCATCAATATGTGTTTACAAAGTGAATTTAAAGCACCCCTCCATCAACTCTCAAACTAGATTGAAGCCTAGAAGCAAACCCTAACTTTTCTCTCTCAAAAAGTCGATATCTAGAGGCCTCAACCCCTGATCTATTTATACCTAAAATCTCCTACTCAAAGTAGGAGTACAACTCCTAGTAGTAGTAGAATTCCTAGTTCCACTAGGACTGAAACCCTCACTTTCCAAATGAAATTACAATTTATCAAATTATAATTCTCCCAAACTCTCTCAAACAATCCAGTCGCATCATGCATTGGCACGCATACACCACGCATGCATCCTTGCAGTACTGCCATGCTACAGTACCTCGAGTACTGTAGTAACTACCATCTCGTATCCAACTTCATCACCCGGCATCCTCGATCGTCTGGACCTCAACTCCTCCCTGAGAGTAGTCCCAATCCCACCGTTGACCGAAGTTGACCTCCAAGAATTCTGGACACAATCAGACACAACCGTTTCTGGGCACAGATATCACAACCTGACCCACATTAGTCACACGCACTCACACCAACATCCACAAATATTCTCGAACCAATTTATCGAATAAATCATTTGTGAAGCCAATTATGCATCACAAAATATTAATCATGACAATGATTTCACAATCTCCCTCTTGACGAACACATTGGCAACATCTCCAAAATACAAATTTGTGTTTTTGAAAATTAAAAATAAAAATCACAAAAGTGAAAAAGAAAAATTCTTCCCCTTTTAAAAGAAAGAATTTCTCCCCGTATTTGCAATCAAAGCACAAAATTGACTATTGTTAAAATTAAAACAATTCAATCCTCCCCCTTTCATGAAGCATGCATTTTGTATATTTCTCTCCCCCTTTCACAATGATTTCATCAAGAATTTTAAAACATAAATAATAACCAGTTAAAAAAAATGCCATGATGTGATGTTGCCATTTGTAGTAATCAAATTTTTATTTCCTATTTTCTGATTTTTTTTCAAGAGCTTTAAAGTGTACCTAAAGCAATTCATGATCATGTGTTGCAAGACAAAAGAGATAAATTCATCAACTAACTAAGAAACATGCATTAGAGTATAAACATGAATCAAAGATATTACAATTAAGCTCAAATCAGCAATAAAGATTCATGTATTCAAGCAATTTATAATGCAACATATTCACTAGCACATAGGTTGAAAGAAAAACCCCTACACATATAACTATTGCATTATTACTCTTTCTCAAATTAACTCCTTCTCATAAAAATAATAACCAAGAGAACTTTCAGCATTTATTTGAGCTTTTTGTGCTCACTTTTACATTAAACATTTGATATAAAATCTCTCAATTATTTCGGGTACGTCCTTGTTGTCAAGACTGTTTCCAAGTATTCGATACCCATTATTTTCCTCACCACGAATACGTCCTTGTCGTCAAGACTGTTTCCAAGGATTCAGTATTCATTTTTTTCTCTCTTAAGAGCAATATGTGCACTTGCGGCATTTGAAACAAAGATCAATTTGAGGAATAATAGAACAACAAGCATATATATAAGCATTAATCATCCAAACTAAGCACTAGCTTCAACATTGCATATTTTCTTAATTCAAGTAAAATAATTAGTGTCATGCATCATCTCACTTAAAAGCAATAACTAAGCCTCATGTAAATACTAAAAATGCATACAAGCTAACATAACAACAAATAGACCTCAATTATTTTGCTAGCATGCACAAGAATATACTAAAGGTATAAACCAAAGCTCTTATTTTTCTCATTTTTTTCCTTTTTTTTATAATTAAAGCAATTGCATTAAAAATAAACATGAATGCATGTAAAAAGCACAAACTCCCCCTCAAATTAACCTCCAATTCTCCCCGAAGAAAAATCAAGAAGAAATCAAAGATTTTAAAAAAGACATCCAATTGCCAACAATATCACCTAAGTACTCAAGAATTGACATATATCAACTTGTATTATTAAAAACTGCTACCTCAAACATTAGCAAATGAAAAGCTAATAAATGAGGAAGTAGAACAAAAATTATGTCAACTCAAAAGTAAATTGATGTTACCTTGAAAAGCCATCACCGTCACCACTTTGAACGCACATGGGGAGTATGCCGCCAAAATACCTACGAACAAGATGATGTCAAGACCTCCGTGTTGGGGTTAGAAATAAGAAATTTTGGAATCCAACACCTGAGTCACATGACCATTTGAACTAGTAGGTACATATGTATGAACAAAATCAGAATCAGACTTACCTGAAAACTTACTTTGTCGCTTCACAAAAGTCCGATTTGAATTAAGCACAAAATTACCCCGAGACCGGTCTAACCACTACTGTCTAGCCAGTCTGACCGAGCCTGGCTGGTCTGACCACCTGGACACCTACGGTCTGATCGCCGACCGGTCTGATCGACTGGACAGTGTTAGTTTGACCGTGCTCCTTGAACCAAAACCCGATTTTTGCCATCTTTGTTTTGCAAAAGCAATCTCTCTTTCTTTTTTCTGTTTATGGGCAAGTTTAAAATAAAAACCAACCAAATGTCCATTTTTTCCACAAAAAGAATAAGTGTACTTCTCATGACAAAAAGTTTTTGAAGTAGATGGTTTTGAAATTGATGGTTTCGCAATCAAATACTTTGTTTCTTGAACCGTTGACGAAAGAGAAGGCAAAATCCCAAAAGATTTAAAAACTGTTTTCTTTGGTTCAGGTTTTGTTAAAACTTCACCTTTCACCTTTTCCAGTTACGCTCAAAACAGCAGGTTGATGATTTGTAAAATAGACATTAGTATCAAAACCTACACCACGATTGTAAGTGCTCACTTTTGATTGATCCAAAATCATGTTAAGTTTCTTTTTACCATCGGAAAACCTTTCCAAAGAACTTTTCAAATAAGAAACTTGTTTTGTCAAATTTGCACAATTTTCACAATCAACCATAACACTTTTGTTCTTACGACACTTAGAACACGAAAGCACCTCATCACATTTCACAATGTTTTCCATGTACTCAACACGTCCTAAAGTATCTTTCAATTTCATCTCATTCAAAAAGCACTTTGAGCAATTTTGAGAAATCAAAATATTCTTGTGTTGTTTAACCCATTTTGCACTCAAAACATTGAACAAAGAACTTGCACAAAAAGCAGTTTTATATTTTTTCAAAACGTTCTTTGTCAGAATCAACTCATCAACAACACGAGCATACAAAGCAAATCCAAGAGCAAAAGAAGACTCAAACTTTTTGGTATTTTCATCCGCATATTCCAATTTTAAGCAATTAACAGAATTAACATCTCGTAAAACATTAATTTCAGAAAATAAAATTTCACAGGATTTGCAATCATCATCATTAGGAATCAAAGATTTTAATCTACCAATTTCAGCATTTAGAATTTCAATAATATGATCCCTCTCATCGAGCATATTAGAACATGTTTTAAGTTTCTCCGCAAATTTGAAAGCAGCATATTCTAATTGATCATAGCTAAGCTTTTCTTCACTATCATTATCAGATTCATCCTCATCAGAACTTGCATTGCGAGTAATAAAAGTGAAATCAACAACATGCTTACCTTTCTCATTGCTCTCTTTTTCTGAATCAAATTCATCGCTCTCACAAACTTCTATGAATTCTCGAATTAGCCTTTGCATGCAACTTTTCTTCTTCTCCTTTTTGATATTCTTCTTGTTCACCTCCTTCTCCTTGTTCACCTTCTTGCGGTTAGGACAATTGAATTTGATATGATTCAACTCTTCGCACTCAAAGCATCGAACGGGTCCTCTTTGCTTCCTGTTCTTTACTTTTTCAAAAGCTCGATAAACTCTGTTAGCAACAAAAACCAAGTCCTCCTCACTGAATTCCTCCAGTTGTTCATCGGACAAGGCATTAAAAGAAGAAAGAGCTGCCATAGGAGAAGTATCCAGAGAAGATCCAGATGAAGACACCAAAGTAGTAGATTTAAAATCAGTTCTTTTTGAAAGAATATTCATCTCATAAGTCTTTAATTTGGTATAAAGAATATCCAAAGTCAAAATGTTCATGTCAACTGATTCTTGAATAGATGTAACTTTAACATCCCAAATCTTCATATCAAGACCATTCATAAAGTGCCGAGCAATCTCAGATTGAGAATAATTAATCTCATAAGAAGCATCAACAAATCTAAGATTACTCAAAATTTTATTAAAACACGCCAAATAGTCATCCAAAGATTCACCAACATTCATCTCAAATCTAATATACTCCTTTTTGAAAACATCTTTTCGTAATTCTTTAATATTGGAAGAGCCAGTGTGAAAATCATTTAAAGCTTTACAAATTGCATTAGCAGTAGCAAGATGCGAAACACGATCAAAATCAGAGCGAGAAATTCCATTGAGAAGAATATTACGCGCTTTGCAATTATTTTTAAAATCCAATTTATCTGCAGAGGTGTCAATACGAGCAGAAATCTCATAAGGTTGAGCAATTTTTAACCAAATATCATAACTTTGAGATGTAATATAAGATTCCATCTTTTTCCTCCAAAAATCAAAATCAAATTCATCAAAGACATGAGGTTTGTTTTTAAACTTTTCAGCCATGCCAACAAATCTAAAGATCAGTAAAGATCAAATAGAAAAACATGGCTTTGATACAACTTGTGGGATCGAACAAGACCAAACAAACCTACCAGAGGGGGATTGAATGGTAGGAAAAACCAAAAATCAAAAACCAAAACTTTTAGCGGAAATAAAAGTTAGCTTCTAACCTGATGAAGTCGCATCGATCAGATCGCCGTGACGCTGCCGGTCAGACCGCCTCCAAGCCGCCGGTCAGACCGTTGGGGACTGGTGAAAACACCTATCGACGAATTCTTGAAAGTAGAGCAATTTTATTGCATCAATATGTGTTTACAAAGTGCATCTAAGGCACTTCTACCTCAACTCTCGAACTAGATTGAAGCCTAGAAGCAAACCCTAACTTTTCTCTCCCAAAAAGTCGATATCTAGAGGCCTCAACCCCTGATCTATCTATACCTAAAATCTCCTACTCAAAGTAGGAGTACAACTCCTAGTAGTAGGAGAACTCCTAGTTCCACTAGCACTGAAACCCTCACTTTCCAAATCAAATTACATTTTATCAAATTATAATTCTCTCAAACTCTCTCTAACAATCCAGTCGCATCATGCATTGGCACGCATACACCACGCATGCATGCATGCAGTACTGCCATGCTACAGTACCTCGAGTACTGTAGCAACCATATACTCTTTTTCAATTTTTCTTCATATTTCCTTCGCGAACACCGACGCTTGCATGCACACCTCGTGAAGCCCGTTGCAAAGATCTCTCCCACACGATGTCTATCCATCATGTGTCATCTCGTATCCAACTTCATCACCCGGCATCCTCGATCGTATGGACCTCAACTCCTCCCTGAAAGTAGTCCCGATCCCACTGTTGACCGAAGTTGACCTCCAAGACTCCTGCACACAATCAGACACAATCGTTACTGGGCATAGATATCACAACCTGACCCAGATTAGTCACACGCACTCACACCAACATCCACAAACATTCTCGAACCAATTTATCAAATAAATCATTTGCGAAGCCAATTGTGCCTCACAAAATATTAATCATGACAATGATTTCACACCCGAGGCGCGCCTGCGGGAGGCCGAGGAGGCTACTCGAGAGGCAGCCCGAGCATGTCAGGCTGAGGCGGCTGCTTGGGAGCCCGCACAAGAGGCCGAGGGCATACTCACGCGCGAGGGCGAAGCGGCGGCATGGGTGGCCGAGACCGCCGCGCGGGAGGCTTAGGCGGCCAGTACACGGGAAGCTGAGACGGCCACTCGAGCTACCGAGGTGGCAGCGCGGTAGGCCGAAGCAGCCACAGGGGCCACCGGTGATGGTGGGGAGGGTGCGCGCCTGGGGCCCGACGCCTCAGCAAAGGTCGAGGAGGAGCAGGCCCTAAGGGAAGGCCCCGAGGCCCGCACGCCGACCGCCGGGCCGAGCTGTACTCCACCACCGCAGGGACGGCAGTCTCCCTTCTCCATCACCACCCCGCTAAGCGCGGAACCCCTCCTGCCGGCCTTGGCCATGGCGAACAACACCATGCTCGATGGGCTGAACGCCAAGATGTAGGCTCTGCTGGGGGAGCGGGCCGAGCTCGACGCGACGTGGGAGCGCGTTGCCGAAGGGCGGCGATCAGTGGAGGCTATGGTGGAGGCCGATTGTGCAGCGCATGGGAGACACCTCGCGGAGCTCGAAGCTCGCGGCTATGCCCTGGTCGAGGTGGCCCGCGAGGTGGAGGAGAAGAGGCAGACGGCCCTCGTCGCCACGGCCATCATGGATGAGGCACGAGCCAACCTCCTTCTCCAGCACGGGGCCTGCGCAGCGGAGCTACAGCAAAAGCTTGATGCCGCACGCGGGGTGCTCGACGCTGCCGCAGCCCGGGAGCGTAGGGCGGCGGAGGACGAGAGGTTGATGCACCAGTGCGAGGAGGACGTGGAGGCCTACACCATGGCGCTGGAGGAGCGCACCGGCGTGCTCGAAGAGCAGGCCTTGCACCTGCAAGCAGAGAAGGCCGCCATGCGCCAGCGGGCCGAGATCCTCGACCAACGCGCCCGGGCGCTGGAGGGACTAGAGGAGCGCACCCGTTCCCTGGACGCGCGGGATGCAACACTGGTGGTGCACAAGGCCACCGCTGTGGAGGTGGAGTCTGCGCACGCCAAGCGGGGGCGCGCCCACGAGGAGGCCAAGGCCGCGGCGCGGCGCTTGGCGGAAGATCTGCGCCTCCACGAGGAGGTGTGCGACGGGGGATCACCGAACGCGAATCCGACATCTCCCGTCACGAGACGGCGCTGCACCGGCACGAGGACCAACTCCCCAAGCGCGAGGAGGCCGACACGGCGCGCGAGGCGCGCGAGCGCCGCTATTTGGAGAGTGCCCGCGCCAAGAGGGCCACGTTGGAGTAGTGTGCTTCCAAACTCGAGGTGCGGGCAAGGGAGCTGGACGCGCTGGCGCGTGGCGTCGGGGTTGCCGCGGGCCAAGACGACTAGGCCGCCCGCCTCGCGGCTGCCGAGGGCACCATCGCCGAGCTGCAGAGGGCCCTCGACTAGTCTGCCGGGGAGCTCGAAGCCCTCCGACTGGCGAACGACGTGGGGCCCGGCATGCTGCGGGACGCCGTCGCCCATCTGGACCGCGTTGGGCATCAGGTGGGCATATGGCACGGCCGGCATCCCAAGTACACCGCCAACCATGGGGATCTCGGAGACGGCCGTGGACCTGAAGAAGCTCCCGAGGAAACGATGAAGTCTTCCTCGATGGACCTCGTATGGGGGGCGGTGGAGCTCGTGCTGGTGAGCTGCCAGGCCCGCGACCCCGACTTCTCTCCATGGGTCACTTTTGAGAAGTTCCCCCCCAGGACCGAGGCCGGCGCACGCGCTGAACTGTGGGAGGTCGCCGACGAGATCGTCCGTGGCTGCGAGGGGACGGCCCCTCGGCTCGTCTTCGCACTGGACTCCGGGACTCCGACGACGAGGACAATGGCGACGACGGCGGCGATGATAGCAACAGCGACGGCGAGGCTAGTGGCCCGATCGCCTTGGGCTAAGCGGGCGAGGCCGACCCCCGGGCTGCCGAGCGCCTTTATCTTTTCTTCTTTTGTTTTGAGGCCTCCGGGCCAAGCTTGTATCTACACTTCTTGCTATTTCCATTTGCCTGCAATAGACAAGTTTTTAATTCAATGTTAATTATGCTTCTTGCCTGTGGTAAGATTGGCTTGTCTTGTGATCCCACCGAGTTTGGCTTGAGTGGGGTGTGGAGATTATGGGTACCGGATACCCTCACGGTTAGCTTATCCGACTTACCATAGGGGATAGGTTATATTTCATGATTATGTAAACCGGCTTATGACTTGGGTGTTACGTTACCATTGTATAAGGTAACGGCTCATAGTCTATAGTTGGTAAGATTGAGGAGTCCTACATAGAGTATGATAGGGTCTTCGACCTGTAAGCTTGCCCTCCGAGACTATATAAGGAAGGTAGGACGCCCCTTGAGAGAGACGACTACAGAGAAAAACATAGCAAGAGCATACGAGACAACCGAGATCAAGAGATCGTGAGATTAATAAATCACTCTGCGGATCAAATCCCCGAAACAGGAGTAGGGTATTACCTCTCGAAGAGAGGGCCTGAACCTGTCTAATTCCTCTCGCGTACTAACCAATTGTGTTTGGCGCTTGACTGCTACCCCCAAATTGTTATTGCCGAAGCCAAGTTTCGACAGTTGGCGTGCCAGGTAGGGGAACAGCGTCAAGTTCTTCTTCAACATCTCGCCAACGAGCGCAATGGGATCTACATCAAGCTTCGCCGACTTCGTCTTCGCCGCTGGGCAGGCGCTTCGCTTGGGCGGATTCGACTTCATCACCGACAAATTCGGTAAGCTCTCTCTTCTCGACTAGGATTCGAACCAGTCGGGAAGGGAAAATTCCTTGGCGCCACTCGGGTTACCGGACGACGCTAAAATCTACCATAACCTCCTATCTTCTGAGTTGGATCCGATCCACTTGGGAGAATCTTCTTCATCGCCTTCGTGCTGTCCCCCGGCCGCAAGGGAGGTCGCGGTCATACTCGAACGACTCGGATCATACTCATCTACGGACCTTGACGAACATCTAAGCTCCACCGACTTCGACGACCTCTACGACATCTCCACGGACGAAATCAACAGCTACGACGCAGATAAAGACTACTATGATCTGGACCTCCTCAACGTTCTCATGGCCGAAGTAGCCAAGACCGACTCGGCCGTGGCCTAGAGGATTGTGGAAGAGGAACGAGCTAAGCTTGAGCAAGAGCGCAAGTGCGTGGAGGGGGAAAACAAGCGCAAGGAGGACGAGGAGCTCAAGAAAAAACAAGAAGCCGACAAGAAGAAACGAGACCTGAGGGCGACTGGGCGCTCTGCCCGCGAGGCCATATTGTAGACACGAGTCGACAACACCAACATCTTCCAAATGCCTCAACAGAACGCCGTTGCTACCCTCACCCTCATCGACACCGTCATCGAAGCAGCGCCGGCTGCGGTGACACCACTCTTAGACAAGATCAAGACTATCGTCGCGGCTACGGCTAATGGCCCTCCCTCCAGCTCCGCACGAAGGCCGACCGAGTCCATTGCTGAAACGCCCGATAGGAGCCGCTAGCCGCCGCTACGATCCAAAGATTATAAGAGACCTGAGCAAAGCAAGACGCCCGTCAAGTCAAAAGACCCCCACCGCAACATAGTATGGAGGCAACGAGAACAAACGGTCGACTCTCACGAGAGAGGACATAGCCGACCACCCGTCCACGACCGGAATCGTCGCAGTTATAACTCCAACTACCAAAGCAGCCCGCGAAGCCCCCCCCCCCGAGTGATCTGTGGGTGGTACTCGACTGACGCTACCGGGAACGTGAATGGCGCTCTTCTGAAGACAGGAGGAAATCACCCGACGACCACGACGATGGAGTGCCCACGTTCACTAGGAACCTGCGTCGAGTAGACTGGCCGAGTGGTTTTAAGCCTGCCGGGATTGACAAGTATGACGGTAAGACCGACCCCAAGTCATGGCTAACCGTGTACACCCTCGCCATCTGCGCAGCAGGAGGAGACAGCAAGGCTATGGCCAACTACCTGCCCGTCGCTCTCGCCGACTCAGCCAGGAACTGGCTCACGAGTTTGCCAACAGGCTTGATTGACTCGTGGAGTGAGCTTCGGGACCACTTCATCGCCAACTTCCAGGGTACTTTCGAAAGGCCCGGGACCCACTTTGATCTCTACAACGTCATCCAGAAGCCAGACGAGTCGTTAAAGGATTACATCCGGCGCTTTTCGGAGAAGCGCAACAAGAATCCCGACATCACTGATGACGTCATTATAGCCGCGTTCCAAAAAGGCGTCCGCGACGAGTTGCTTATCAGCAAGTTTGGGCGCAAGCCACCGAAGACAGTCAAGCAAATGTTCGAGACAGCGAACTCCTACGCCAAGTCTGATGATGCAATCAAGGCCTCGCGACAAGACCGGCATGAAAAAAGGGACGATAAACCATCCGGAAGCAGCTGGCGTCCTAAGAAGGACAACGGCAACAATAATAACAACGGCCAAAAAGATCGCAAGCGCAAGCTCGAGGATCTGGTCGCCACGACATCAAATTACCAGCAACAATGTCCCCGAGTCGCCGCATATGACAAGATCATGAACGCTCAGTGCATGCACCATCCCAATCACAAGCACACGTCCAAGGATTGCTTCATCTACAAACAGTTCGCCGAGCAATATGCAGCGCAGCTACGACAAAAGCCGGCTGATGAAGCCGGTCCGTCGGGAACCAAGAGGAACGATCCGGCGAGTGGCTCAGAGCCCTTCCAAGACCCCGTGGGCGAGCTAAACCACATCTTCGGGGGACCGCAGGCGTACGAGTCCAAGGGGAAGCAAAAGCTGACTGATAGAGAGGTCAACGCTGCACAACCCGAGGTCCCGCATTATCTACGATGGTCGAAGGTGGCTATCACGTTTAACCGCTCGGATCACCCTGACCGAGTGGTTCACCCGGGGCCGTATCCCCTGGTACTAGACCCGGTGGTTCGCAATATCAAACTCAAGCGCGTCCTCATCGACGGCGGCAGCGTCCTCAACATCCTATTCACAAAGACGCTGGACGAGATGCAGATTCCAAGATCAGAATTGAAGCCGAGTTCAGCCCCCTTTCATGGAGTCATCCCGGGGCTGTCATCTACGCCACTCGGGCACATCACCCTCCCAGTCACCTTCGGAGTTCGGGAGAACTTCCGGACGGAAAACATTACTTTTGAGGTTGCCGACTTCGAAGCGACCTACCACGCAATCATTGGAAGACCTGCGCTCGCTAAATTCATGGCGGTACCACACTATACCTACCTCATCATGACGATGCCCGGGCCCCACGGAGTTATCACCCTGCGCAGCGATTTCAAGCAAGCCTTCACCTGCGACAGAGAAAGCTGCGATATGGCCCAAACTCGTGAGAGATTACGCGGCCAACAAGAAGTCCGACTGGCCGCTTCGACGTCTGGAGAAGGAGAAGTCCCTGCAAAGAAGATAGCCAAGTTGGAAGGTGGCGACGCCAAGACAAAGAAAATCCCCCTTGACCCATCTGATCCTTCTAAAACTGCTATAATAGGCATGGAACTAGATCCAAAATAGGAAAGCACCTTCGTTACCTTCCTCCAGAATAATAAAGATATTTTTGCTTGGAAACCGTCTGACATGCCGGGTATTCCTAGAGAGGTGATCGAGCGCTCTCTAAACGTCAAAGATGATGCTAAACCTATTAAACAACGACTACGCCGCTTCGCTCAAGATCGAAAACATGCCATCAAGGAGGAACTCGCTAAGCTCTTAGCTGCTGGGTTTGTCAAAGAGGTTTACCATCCCGACTGGCTAGCCAACCCGGTCCTAGTTCGGAAGAAGACAGGACAATGGCGCATGTGCGTGGACTACACCGATCTCAACAAATCATGCACTAAGGATCCTTTTGGATTGCCCCGTATTGACCAAGTCATCGATTCAACAGCCGGCTGTGAGCTTCAAAGCTTTTTGGATTGTTACTCGGGTTACCATCAGATCAGCCTGAAGGAGTCTGACTGCCTGAAGACATCATTTATCACCCCGTTTGGAGCCTATTGCTACGTCACAATGCCCTTCATCCTGAAGAACGCCGGAGCCACTTATCAGCGCATGATCCAGAGATGCCTTCAGACTCAGATCAGGAGAAATGTGGAAGCCTACGTCGATGATGTTGTCATCAAGACCAAGCAAAAGGAAGACCTGATCACCGACTTAGAAGAAACCTTCGCGAACACTCGGGCCTTCAGAATGAAGCTAAACCCGGAGAAGTGCACCTTCGGTGTTCCGTCAGGTACGTTGCTCGGTTTTATGGTATCGCATCACGGCATTGAGGCAAATCCAGAGGAGATTAACGCTATCTGGAGCATGAAGCCCCCGAGTACCCAGAAGGACGTCCAGAAGCTCACCGGCTGCATGGTGGCATTAAGCCGATTCATTTCAAGACTTGGCGAACGAGGTATGCCTTTCTTCAGGTTACTGAAGAAGACCGACGACTTCCAATGGACCCCTGAGGCCCAGAAAGCTTTCGAAGACTTTAAGGAGTTCCTCACGACACCACCCGTGTTAGCGTCACCACACCCTCAACAACCCCTGTTGCTCTACATCTCCGCAACTCACCAGGTGGTCAGCAAGGTCTTGGTCGTCGAGCGCGAGGAAGAAGGCCGAACTCAAAAGGTTCAACGACCGATCTATTTTGTCAGCGAGGTGCTGGCAGGAGCCAAAACCCGCTACCCTCAGGTACAAAACTATTATATGGAGTTCTAATCACTGCTAGGAAACTAGCCCATTATTTTCAGGGTCACTCGGTCACCGTCGTCACGTCCCTTCCACTCGGCGATGTCATCCATAACTGGGAGGTTACTGGGCGCATCGCAAAGTGGGCTCTAGAGTTGATGCCGCTAGACATAGCTTTCAAGGCGAGGACGTCTATAAAGTCTCAAGTCCTGGTGGATTTCGTAGCCGAGTGGACCGAACAACAGGAAGATGTACCTAGAGAGGATTTGCAGTACTGGACCATGCACTTTAACGGATCCAAAAGAGTCACCGGCTTGGGAGCGGGAGTCGTGCTGATTTCCCCGACTGGGGAGAGGCTACGGTATGTTCTGTATATTCACTTCCCCGCCTCACACAATGTCGCCGAGTACGAAGCAATGCTTCATGGCCTGCGACTTGCTGTTTCACTCGGGACACGACGGATGATTGTGCGAGGAGATTCCCAGCTGGTGGTTAACCAGGTAATGAAGGACTGGTCCTGTTTAAACGAGACCATGCAGACCTATCGACAGGAAGTTCGCAAGCTTGAAGACAAGTTTGACGGACTGGAGTTATCCCACGTCTTGAGACACAATAATGAAGCGGTAGATCAGTTGGCACAGTTTGGGTCCAAGCGCGAAGCAGCCTCGACTGACGTTTTCGTGGAGCACCTCTACGAGCCGACTGTAGCCAAGAAATCAACCCCCGACGACGAAGTAACAAACCAGGTCGCCATGTTCGACGCCGACTTGAGGACACCGTTCATCAAGTTTTTGACTCAGCAGGAGCTGCCGGATGACCGAAATAATGTAGAACAAGTCTGACGTCGCAGTCAAGGCTATGTCATGGTCGATTCAGAACTATACAAGAGAAGCCCCTCTGAAGTTTTGATGAGATGCGTCACGCCAGAGAAAGGACGATAGTTATTGCAAGATATCCACTCGGGCATTTGCGGCAGCCACGCTGCGACATGTACTCTGGTGGGCAAAGCTTATAGACAGGGATTCTTCTGGCTCACGGCGGTCTTCGATGCAGACAAGGTGGTTCGCACGTTCGAAGGTTGCCAGTTCTTCGCTCGGCAAAGCCATGGTCCAGCCCAAGACCTTCAAACAATTCCCTTATCATGGCCTTTCGCCGTATGCGGCTTGGACATGGTCGGTCCTTTCAAGAAGGCACCAGGAGGATTCACGCATCTATTCATCGCGATTGACAAGTTTTCCAAGTGGATCGAGGTTAAGCCAGTTGCGACGATAACTGCGGACAATGCACGAGATTTTATTCTAAACATCATGCATCGGTTTGGCGTCCCGAACAGAATTATAACTGACAATGGGACTCAATTCACTGGAGGCATTTTTAAGGAGTTCTGTGAGGACTTCGGTATAAAAATTTGTTATGCATCAGTGGCGCACCCCAAGAGCAACGGACAAGTCGAACGTGCCAATGGTATGGTTCTCCAAGGTATTAAGGCCCGAGTGTTTGATAGACTACGACCGTATGCTGGAAGATGGGTTTAAGAGCTGCCTTCGGTGTTATGGTCACTACGGACTACACCTAGTCGGGCTACCGGCCAATCTCCTTTCTTCTTGGTTTATGGAGCAGAAGCAATGATGCCGAGTGAGATGGAGTACGAGTCTCTTCGAGTTCGCAGCTTCGACGACGAGCGTTACGACCAAGATAGAGTTGATGACCTGACCCGACTGGAGGAAGCCCGCGAAGCCGCATTGGTTCAGTTGGCAAGATATCTTCAAGGACTTCGCAGTTACCACAATCGCATTGTTTGATCACGAGCTTTTATCGTCGGAGACATGGTTCTACGTAAGATTCAAACTACAAAAGATCGTCACAAGCTATCTCCACTATGGGAAGGGCCCTACATAATTGCTGAGGTGACTCGGCCAGGAGCATATCGCTTGAAGCGCGAAGACGGGACCATGGTGGAGAACTCCTGGAATAGTGAACATCTTCGTCGATATTATGCTTAAGCTTTGCCGATTTTAAGTTCTTCTCGACTGCCAATTTCAAGCAAGATGACTTCTTGAGTTGTCAGTCGGGAGCTATATATATATCAATAAAGCATGATTTTTCTTCTCATCATCAACAATTTGTTCTTATTTAGCTTATCATTGCTTAGTGTTTTGGTTCGAGTTCAATAGATAAGGACTGAGATTTTTTTATGACTTAATCAATCCTAGGTTTGGTTATAGTCGGATGAAAGTTCTTAAGAAATTATATATGAAGACTCGGATCAAGGCATTAACATAAATGAGCTAAATATTTACAAGTCAAAAATACAGCGAGTCATGTATATCAAGGCAAGTCAGCTACTCTTGGAAATTTGTGGCTACATCACCAGCTACCTTTTTCGCCGACTCCTACGCTTCATTTATAAGCTCCACGGCTCGCTCATCCGTGGTGCCAGCTGCGAAGCCATCTCCTACAGAGTCCATGTCTATCCTAGGATAGAGTGATTTTGTTTGCGTAAGAGCAAAGCTTGCACCCATGACGGCCGCGTCTGTGATGTTCTCCATGTATTTTGTCGGCGCCGTCCTGAGCTTGTCGATGATTTCGATAGCATCCAATGAGCTCGTCCCGAGTCCTTGGTGGTATATTGCTGACAAGATAGGCGTTGCGGCATTGGCGATGTCGTCCCGCACACTTTCAGCCCTTGGGACCCTTTCGGTAAAGACATTAAATTGTGCTTGGGACTTCACCTTATTAGCTACAAGATTAAAGAGGCGCGGATTACATCGACAGTCGACAGTCAAGACCAAGAAAATTGAGGAATGCAAATTTAGCGAGTTACCTTCAATCTCTTCCAGGGCTTTTTCCTTCTCGGACTCCAGCTTAGCTTTGTCAGTTTCTGCTTTCTCTAGCTGGGCCTTGAGAGAGTTGACCTCGGATAAATTGGCTACAACAATTGCATAATGTCAGGATTAGACACATACATGAAGATGAAATAAGGATAGGATGGTTTGACTCACCTCCGATTGAGCCACGGAGTTCCAGGTTCGCGTCTCGGAGTTTTTCAATTTCTGCTCGCAAGACGACTTCTCGAGCTGCACCTTCTTCTCTGGCGGCCTTGAGATCTTGGTGGACGTTTTCAGAGAATTTACGTGGGGAACCAGCTTCTCGAGTGTGTCTGACTTGGCTATTGAGCGACAATAGATTCTCTGCACGAGAGTATGAAGATAGTCAACTACAACGGATCGCAAAGATAAGACATGGGGGAGTTATGCTTACATTCATCAACCGGGTCGCTTCGTTGAGGCTAGCCACGAGCATGTCGCGTTCCTCATTCTCCTTTTGCTTATTTAAAACGATGCCTTGCTTTATGCCTTCGGCATTGCGCCACTCGATCTTGATAGGAGGGACCGAGTCAGCTGAAGACTTCAGTCGGGAGATCTCCTCCTCTTTGGCTGATTGATCTAAACAGGATAAATAGAGATAGAAGTAAGGAGCACATTGAAGACAAGACTCTGGAGAATATATTGAAGCATACCTGTTTGGGAAGCTGGGTCCTTGGATGGTGTTTCCTGATTGAGCGAGCCTTGTGGATCTTCAGCCGATTGGTTTCCAGCCGGAATATCTTGGCTGGCGGTCGGGGGCTCGACTTCGGGAGCATCTTTATTCGGGGGCTCTACTTCAGGAGCATCCTCACTCGGGGGAGGGTTTTGAGGCCCTTGTTCTGTAGGTCTTGGTTTTTCTGATGCTGCAGGTGGATTGGTGGATTCGGTCCTCCCGGTGGGATCTATATCCTGGGGTTTTCTGCAAGAAAGAAGATGAAGACAGTTGAGATGGAAAGGAAAAGATTTTTCAACAAGAAGATGATTTTGGTTATGCAAGATACCTATTAGACCTCCTGATCTTAGGGGCAGATCTGGCGGACGGCTTCGGAGGACTTATGTTAGCTCGTGGGATTTGGATTTCTTCGTCGTCCGAGTCATCGACAACTAGTCTCCTTTTGCTCGCCCGCTTGCTGATATCTTCGTCATCGGCAACCCTCTTTTCTTGAGGTTCAACTTTGATTTTGAGGCCGCCGGTTGGTTTTTTGGCAACAGGCTGAGTCGGCTGTTCATCATGATATACCTTGTACGGCTGAGATATGATGAGGGCATTAGCCTACAAACGGAATTTTTGAGATGTATTGAAGAGCATGAGTGACAAACAAAGAAATTGAAGAGGCTGAGTCTGCTTACTAGAGGGGGAGGTCGGAACAGGTTGAAGGGAGGAACCGACATCTTGTGGCTGCGGTCTACTGTGATTCTAGAGGAGAAAATCTTGTACATACGAGCGCACAAGGTCTGGTAACTCAGAGCATCACGGTCCTCCCGATTGGGGTCGTTTTCGCCCTTGTACTCAAATGCCGGCTTGGATCTCACCTTGATGGGCACCAGTCGGTTCTTGATAAAGTGCCGGGTGATTTGTTCTCCTTGGAGGCCTTTCTTCTTCATTTCAAGAATGTTAGCCAGGAGGTTATTCGCTTCTACCCAATCTTGGTTCTCCGGCATTGCGCTCTAGTTGACTCTGTGGATCGGTGGAAGGCCGACGAAGTCGGGCAAACTGGGATGAGGGTTTGAGATGTAGAACCAGTTTGCGTGCCAGCCCTTATTGGAGGATTTGAAGGGAAGAGAGAAGTAGTCTCTGCAGAGAGTCCCACGGAGTTGAAAACCAGCCCTACCGACGACGCAGGGGTCGTCCTTGGTCGGGTGTGGCTTAACATAGAACATGCGGCGAAATAGATTGAAATGGGGAAGGATGCCCAAGAAGGCTTCGCATACATGAATGAAGATAGTAATGTGGAGGATGGAATTGGGATTCAAGTGATAGATTCGGAGACCATAATATTCAAGAATACCACGGAAGAAATCGAAAGTGGGAAGACCAAATCCGCAGTAGAAGAAAGAGGTGAAGACAACAATCTAACAGGTGTTCGGGGTGGAGAACTCCTCGCTGAACGTCGGGCGCCAGCCGATGATTTCTTTGGGCGGAAGAACTCCATTCTTTACCATTTCCCGCAAGGTCGACTCCTTCACGTCTGAGGTCGCCCATTGGTCGAAAGGGATTTCTCTCTCTTCCGCCATGGATGCAAGTTGAGAGGAGGTGGATCTAGCAGAGGGAATGGGGATTTTTTAAGGAAATGCTGGAGGCTGGATGCGGATGATGGATTGCGATGAAACTTGGGTTCTTTGATGGATGATTTTGAGCGTGAGCAAGTTCTCGGATTTCTCGGAGTGGTTGGTGAACAGGAACACGAAAAGAGGAAAAATTTTGGGAAGATGAAGCGGCGGGGAAGACGCCGGCGCTTTAAGAAAGATTTTTAGGGTTTTGCTAGGTTTTCTCGTGTTTGGGCCGAGCCCATGAGAAACTTACGGCCCATATTACAGGTGTGGCTTGACATGTGTCCTTGAGGACTTAAGAAGATTTGCCATGGCAGTATGCGCGTGTCTTATTGCCCAATACCTTTAAAATCTTTTCATACAGCAGTTACCCAACTTGTATAAGGTTGGTACGATGCAACTTGGAAGGTGACAAACAGTAATGTTTTTTATAACTGTCCTGGTAACTTTTTTATAGGTTGCAGGAGCTGTTTGTTTTTTGCAAAGTATTTGATTTTATGATTATGTCAATGCTTTCTTTGCCACCTTGCTGTGCTCTTTTTGATTAAGACCGATATTATGGCTGGAGCTATTTAATATTTTGGTCATATTTTTCAGATGACTAATAAATTGTTAACTCAGATTTTCTACCCATGAGGGTTGGCTGAGTTGTTTGTTTTGAGATGACTCGGGCAAAACGACTCGGATAAGCATGAGCTTGCCGAGTACTTGGAATTCATTATACACTATGCCTTGATTATGAGGTTATGTGTTATATGATTTTTTATGATTGCTTTTGGCTTAGGCTAGGCATTTATTTAACTCAGAAGAGTATGATTATTATAGTTCTTGACTATATGCTTAGTTTGTTTAACTAAACACATAGTCGGGGGCTACACCTTATTAGGTGCATCAGTCGATGCACCTAAATATCTATTCTTAAGAAATTTTTGAGATGTTTTCAGCCCTTCACAGCCTTTTTTGGATGATGAAGCACTTGGGAGGCTCAGGCAGAGGCAATGGAGGCACTCGGCTAAAAGGTTACTCGGCTGTGTGTTATTCTGGTTTGAGGCAAAGTTATCTCGTCGACTGTGAAGGTCTCGGGGGCTACTGTGGAGATTATGAGTACCGGATACCCTCACGGTTAGCTTATCTGACTTACCATAGGGGATAGGTTATAATTCATGATTATGTAAACCGGCTTATGACTTGGGTGTTACGTTACCATTGTATAAGGTAACAGCTCATAGTCTATAGTTGGTAAGATTGAGGAGTCCTACATAGAGTATGATAGGGTCTCTGAATTGTAAGCCTGCCCTCCGAGACTATATAAGGAGGGTAGGACGCCCCTTGAGAGAGACGACTACTGAGAAAAACATAGCAAGAGCATACGAGACAACCGAGATCAAGAGATCGTGAGATTAATAAATCACTCGGTGGATCAAATCCCCGAAACAGGAGTAGGGTATTACCTCTCGAAGAGAGGGCTTGAACCTGTCTAATTCCTCTCGCATACTAACCCATTGTGTTTGGCGCTTGACTGCTACCCCCAGATTGTTATTGCCGAAACCAAGTTTCGACACGGGGGTTCAGGCTCATGTTGCGGCCTCAAGTAGCAAGGGTCGGTGCTAATGCCTTGGGGAGTTCCACATGGCAAGGCTGGCCAGGCCAGGAACGCGGTGACCGGGGGTTAGTGGGGACTCGATTGTGGGCCATTACCGATTCCCCTCGGAGTTCACCGTGTCCCAAGGCACGGCTCGGTTCTGGGCCACGTCGGCGTCTTAGACGGCCCGGGCTGCTGAGGGCAAGAATAAGCACGAACGATCTGACTCAAGCTAAAACACTCAAAAGGGAAGAGACAACACAGGCACAGCCTTAAATAAAAATCAAGAAAGCTTGCTCTTAAAGTATGGAAAGGAACACGTGTATATATATATATATATATATATATATTGGGAGCCCCAGGTCAATCCCGTATGCCCGAGGGGTCATGCGGGGTTGGTCCGAGCCCGAGGCACAACTCTCGACCCCTTTATAGGTAGAAGCGGCGAAGATGCTCGATGTTCCATGGGTTGGGCAGCTCTGTGCCGTCTTCCGTGGTCAATCGAACCGAGCCCAGCCAAGGGACGCCGATCACTCTGTATGGTCCCTCCCACATGGGTTAGAGCTTGCTCAATCCAGCATGCATTTAGACGCGGCGTAGGACGAGGTCATTGACACTGAGTGATCGGACCCGAACGTGGCGTTGCTGGTAGCACGCGGCTCGGAGGGCCGCGCGCCGCCTTCGCTCTTCCAGGTAGTCGAGGTCGTCTTGGCGAAGCTGACCTTGATCAGCCTCACTGTACATGGTGGCCCGAGGGGACCTTAGGGTGAAATCTGATGGGAGGACTGCCTCCGCACTGTAGACCAGGAAGAAAGGCATTTCTCTGTCGCTCGGCTTGGCGTAGTACGGTTTGCCCAGAGCACAGCTGGTAACTCCTCGACCCATGAGTCCCCATGCTTCTTGAGGACGTTGTACGTCTTGGTCTTAATGCCCTTGAGGATCTCCGCGCTAGCGCGCTCCACTTGACCATTGCTTCTGGGGTGGACGGGTGAGGCAAAATAGATCTTGATGCCCATGTCGTCGCGGTAGTCACCGAACAGCTCACTGGTGAACTGGGTGCCGTTGTCCGTAATGATACGGTTGGGCACCCCAAACCGGGCAGTGATGCCCTTGATGAACTTGATGGTCGAGTGCTTGTCGATCTTGATGACCGGGTAAGCCTCGGGCCACTTGGTAAACTTGTCGATGGCGACGCACAGGTACTCGTACCCGCTCGGGGCCTTCCTAAAGGGACCCGGGATGTCCAGCCCCAGACCACAAAAGCAAAATGGTCTACAGGGCCTGGGCCGGCTGATGCTTCTGCTTGGCGTGGAACTGGCACGCCCTGCATCGATGGACCAGGTCCGCTGCGTCGTGGAGCGCCGTCGGCCAATAGTAACCCTGGCGAAAGGAAAGGAGGACTCGATGCCCTGCTCCCAAGGGATGCATTTCAGGAGGACTCCATTGGCTCGGCGTCAGTAGAGGGCCCCCTCTACCAGCACATAGCACTTGGAGACGCGAGTGACGCCTCACACCCTTCGCGATTCTTGGGTAGAGTCTCATTTTTGAGGAACGCCTGGATCTCAATCATCCAAGCGATCTATCTCGGGGGATCAGGCTCAACCCCATTGGGCCACGAGGCCTGGACTTTGATGGGCCCCAAGGGCGTCGTAGCAGCGTCCGGCGCCCTCGGGGGATCGGGACGCGCTGACGGTTGGGCAAGCCTCTCCTCAAAGGCACCCGGTGGGGCCGGAGCCCGTGAGGAGGCGAGCCTTGAGAGCTCATCGGCAAGCGCGTTGTCCCGCCTGGGTACGTGTTGAGGCTCTAACCCGACAAAATGGCCGCTCCATACGTCGCACCTCGCGGACGTAGGCCTCCATTTACAGGTCGGAGCACCGGTACTAGTTGAGAGTCGCCTAACACCAGGAGGCGACAAATCCCCATTCCGGTCGCCGCTCTGAGTCTCGCAAGGAGCCCCTCGTACTCCACCATATTGTTGGTTGCTTGGAAATCCAAGCGAACCAGATATCTGAGGATGTCCCCGCTCAGCGAGGTAAAGGTGACCCCGGCGTCAGCGCCCTGGAGGGTGAGGGAGCCATCAAACTGCATCACCCAATGGGTGGCGTGAGGCTGTTGTAGAGAGCCCGAGGTTGGATTCGGGAGTTGGAGTCCACTCGGCCACGAAGTCGGCGAGGACCTGAATCTTGATCACGTGACGCAGCTCAAAGTGTATATCAAACTCAGAGAGTTCGATCGCCCACTTTACCACCTGTCCAGTACCTTCTCGGTTGTGTCGGATCTGGCCGAGGGGGTAAGACGTGACCAAGGTGACCCAATGCGCCTGGAAGATGTGGCGCAGCTTCCTCGAAGCCATCAGAACTACATAAAGAATTTTTTGGGCTTGAGGATATCGGGTTTTGGCATCCCACAGCGCCTCACTAACGAAATAGACCGGCCGCTGCACCTTTCGACGGGGCCTAGCCTCTTCGTTGAGGGCACTGGTCTTAGGGCGCCCATTGCTAGAGGGGCCTTGCTGGGCCCGCTCGACCTCTGTGCCGGTGACCTCAGGGTCGGAGGGCGTCGGGCTGCTCCTTCCGTCAGTGGCCTCGGGAACTTCCTGGGGGTCGGGGGCGCTCGGCGCCGTCTGACGAGCGGGCAGAGGGCCACATCCGGTCGTTAGGGGCCTTGGGCCACCATCCGGCTCGAGGGCCTCTCCTTCCTTCTCTGGCCCGAGTCGAACCGACACAAGATGGGGGCGCGCGGGCCGAGGACTTTTTTCGTCGCGCTCCACAACCAACGCTACGCTAACTACCTGCGGGGTCACCTCTAAGTAAAGCAGCAGCGGCTCTTCGGGCTCTGGGGCCACTAGGATTGGGGGAGAGCTGAGATAAGCCTTCAACTGGGTGAGGGCTTGCTCGGCCTCCTCTGTCCAGACAAATGGCCTGGAGCGCTTATGGAGCTTAAATATGAGCAGCGCCTTCTCTTCCAGCCTCGATATGAATCGGCTTAGTGTGCCCATGCATCCTGTGACACATTGCACATCCTTAAGCTTGCTGGGGGGTGCATCCGCTCTATTGCTTGTATCTTCTCGGGATTGGCCTCTATGCCTCAGGCTGAGACCAAGAACCCGAGAAGCTTGCCCGCCAACACACCGAACACACACTTTACGGGGTTCAGTTTTGTCACACCCCGATTTTCGATCGGGATTAAAAATTACCTAATAATACATTTTCCAGAAATTAAATAAAAATTTAAAGCATTTTAAACAAGTGAATTCAGCAAGGAAATCAAAATTTCCTTTAAAAATCATGGCCGGAAATATTTTTGTGATATTCCCTGTGCCCTAAAGTACTCTCCAAAATTTTTCGTGAATTTTTGGAGCTAAAGAAATAATTTTAAAGTCACAAAGATCAGTTAATCAATTAAATTAATAGAAAAACAATTTAAAAACCTTCTTTTTCGTTTTGGGCCGTTTCCGGTCCAAAACTTCTCTCTCTCTCCCGCGGCCCACGCGGTTCCCTTCCCTCTCCTTCGGCCCAAGGCGGCCCAAGGCCGCGCCCGCGCCGCCTGCGCCCCCTCCCCTTCCCGGGCCGGCCTGAGGCCGTGGCCCAAAGGCCGCCCGGAAGTCCGCCGCGCCTCCCCCGCGCGCCCGCTGACGGGTGGGGCCACGACCGAGTCGTCTCCGACTCGACCGGCCGCCGCGCCGCTCGCTCCGCCGGTTTTCCCGGCGGGATTCCCGCCGCGCCGCCTTTATATCCCCCCCCCGGGGCCGCCGCCCCTCGTTTTTCCCCGTGCCGCGGCCGCCCTAACCCTAACCCTAGCGCCGCTCCGCCGCCGCCATTTTCCGCCGCCGTTTTCGCCGCCAGTAAACGCCGCCGCCTTTTCCTTCTCCCCTCTCCCGGCCGCACCGCCCGCTGCCGTGCGCGCCACCCGCTCCGCCGTCGCCCGTGCGCTCCCGCACCGCCCTGCTGCCGCTCGTGCGCCGCCTCCCGCGCCGAAACCCTAACGCCGCCGCGCGCCATGGCCGGCTCGGCCGAGCCCGAGCCCGGCCGCTCGGCCGCCCGCGCGCCTCAGCCGTCGGATCGGCCACTCGGGCCGATCCCGGCCGCCCGCTCCCGCCCCGCGTGGCCGCCACGTGGGCGCCGCATGGCTGCCGCGTCGGCGCCACGTGTGCGCCACGTGGAGCGCAGCCGCCGCCACCGCGGCTGACGTCCGCCCTAGCCGCTGACGTCAGCAGTGACGTCAGCCCGTTAATTCTCCCTCGCGAAAAGTCCAATCTTGGTCCCTCGTTTCTTTGGGTCGCCGGCTTATTATCCCCTCTCGCGAAAAGTCTACTTCACGTCCCACGGCCCTTTTAACTTTTTCCCGAGAAAATCCAGCTCATCCCCTCAAGTTCAGTTTACCTCCCTCTCAGCCTAATTTTCCCCTTTCCCCTGCAAAGTCCATTCCACCTCCTTTTTCTCTCCTGTTCGCCGACACTTGTGTCGCCAACGCGTGGGCCCCCTTTGTTTAATCTGGTCCACACCCAGACCACGTGGCCGCTTGCGACTTCGCCACGTTGGCGTCCAAGTCGGCGCTACCTTCTCCCTTTCGTCCACCGTGGTCGCCTCGTCGGTGCCACGTGGTGCTTTTCCACCGTGGACTGTCCGCCCTTGACCCGTTGACACGTGGGACCCGCCGTTCCGGCGTCGTTTCCCTTTGATAATGTCAGCGTAGTCCTTTCCTTTGTAAAATTAATTAATAATTACGCAATAAATCGATTTAATTTTTAGAAATTCATTTAAATGGCTCAAAACTTCTAAAATTCATATCTAATTCATACGAACTCCAAATTGAGCCATTCAACTTGCAAAATTCATCTAAAATTGAGCTCTACATGTTTGTTTACTTTTTATGTATTGTTTACTTGGTTTTTGTTAGAGTTTTTCCTCGTTTTGCGTGCCAGCGTGTAGATTCCGCCGTTTCGGAAGTTCGCGCGCGAGGAAAGAGTTCGGAAGATTGTTTGAAGAAGCAAGGCAAGTCACACATTCCCCTTGAGCATGTTGTACCTATTTTACGAAATGTTTTACGTTTGCAAATAAAATGCATGTTTTGCTAATTACATGGGAATAGGGTTTACCTATCCGTCCGCTTGAGCCATGTTTACTTGTTATACCGTCCTTTGTTAACCTTGGGTGATAATCTGACTAGTGTGAGTCACTTATGTTGACTTTGCTAGAATTATATATGCTTAGCCATGCTTAATTACCACTAGCTCATTTAATGGGATAATTACACTGTTTACAATTAGCTTCTAACGAGCGGTTCGCTCGAGACACCCGACCATGTTTTATTGGTTGTAATTATCCAACTAAAGTATGACGTATTGGTGGGCTGTGGGTGCATGGTTTTGCTGGTCGCACCCATGGCAATTAAGGACCGGTTCATGGGAAACCCTGGAAGAATAACAGTGCTTACCACAAGCAAGAATGGGCAATTGCTGGACTCGTAGCATAGCTCTTTCCTAGCCGACGTTCCCCGGAAAGGGTGGGCGTGATGGAGTTGAGTCGGCCGGGGATATACCGGTTGCTTGGCTGCCGGATTCACCAAGGCACGAGGGGGGCTGCCCACTGCCTTTTGAGGGGTGGGGGCGAAACCTGTGGTGTGGTGCGCTTGGTTAGGAGGGGTTATGCGAAAGGTCTTGTCACGATTTCCCCCTTTGCAGTATGGTGGTGATACTTCGGGGCATGGTAACATGTGTGGAATCGTGTCTTGTGGGTACAGTTGCGTACCTCTGATCAGAGTAAAACTATTCGAATAGCCGTGCCCGCGGTTATGGGCGATCGACCAGATTCACCGTGATTAGTCCCACATGCTTAATTAATTTGACTTAATGAACTGGTGTAGTTCAGGTGGAATGGTTGGGCCTGTTCAACGTGGTTGTAGCGTTGTTCAGTGGAGATTTAATATTGCTTTAATTAAACAACTGTTTTACTGTTTTAAAATGTAACGGTTTTCAACCGCTTTTCTGCAAATAGCCACAAGCCTCCTTTGTCTCCCCTTTGCATGTTTGCATCATTGGTGTGGCTTGTTGAGTACGGTGGTTGTACTCAATCTTGCTATTTTTCCCCCTTTTCAGAAGTTTAGTACTTCTGAGTTGAAGATGAAGTTAGAGGACCAAGGCTCAGACCCCAGTTGAGTTTGCCTGTGGAGTGGAGCTGAAGCCCGCTAGGATCATCTCTTTCCGCTGCTGTTTTCTTTTTGGTGTGAGGACTAAGTGCCTCTGTTGTAAGTATTTATCACTTTATTTACGTTTGGATCTGTTTATTGATTTGTCATTTTGTGTACCCTGGTTGATGCCTGGACAGGGACTTAATACACAAAATGGTCTGGAAATTTGGGAAAATTTTCCGGGCGTGTCAAGTTTCATGCGCGTGGAGCGGAGACTTTCGAAGGTCTCCGCTAAATCTGAGCGCAAGGTCTCTTGGTTGCGCGTTTCCACAACCAAGTCATCGACATACGCCTCAACATTGCATCCTATCTGACTACCCAAAGAAGTACGAGTCGTACATTGAAAACTAGGACCTGCATTCTTTAATTCGACGTTTGCCCGGGCATATCCGCCGGTCTCCACGCGAAGACATCGGCGTTTGCCCGTAGGAAGGAGACGAGTGCGTCTTCCTATTTGCCGTTCAAGTGACCGCCTATCTTGGCGGTCTTGGACGAGTCGTCGCCCAACGCGACCTTCTTCACGGGGATCTCGACGCCTGAGGCCATCCGCTGCCTCGGGGCGTGCGGGGTGGAGGCATCGGGCCTCTCGTCGCCGCCCGCGGAATTGCACATCGCGGCGAGGTTGTTCACGCGCTGCTCCATACAAGCTAGCGCGATCTTAAGGTCGCCATGGACGGTGATGGGGCCGCTGGGGCCCAACATCTTCATCTGGAGGTAGGCGTAGTGGGTGGCCGCCATGAACTTCACCAACGTGGGCCTTCAAAGGACCGCGTTGTAGGGCAGATTGAGATCTGCCACATCGAAGTCCAGCCGCTCGGTGCAGAAGTTGGCGGGGCCACCAAAAGTGACCGAGAGGTCGATGTGACCTAATGGCCACGTGTGTCCCGGCGTTGCAACACCCCGGCCCAAGGCATAATAGGATTGATAGGATACTCATGCCAACAATTTAAAACTTCTTTTCCGGAAGCCCATCTCCAAAGAACTCTAAAGTTAAGTGTGCTTGGCCTGGAGAAATCTAGGGATGGGTGACCGACCGGAAAGTCCTTCCCGGGTGCGCACGAGTGAGGACAAAGTGCGCAGAAAAGACTGGTGTTGGTTTGTGAGGGCAGTCTATGTCCTATTTAAGCTGCTAGATGTAAGCGGGCTCGGCCTCGTGGAGGCGGCACGTTACAGGCATCACGCCGATGATCCGACGCCGATGATCCGCGGGGGACAGGATGTTGAGGGCTGTGCCGCCGTCTATCAGGATGCGCCTCAACTTGATGTTCCAGACGGTGGGGGAGACCACCATCGCGAGCTGCCCTCTTCGGGCAACACATGGCGAGTGGTCAGTCTGGTCAAAGGTGAGGGTGACCTCCGACCAACGCGCCCGCCGCGTTGCCTCAAGGGTGGGGATAGCGGCCAGAAGCTCTCGCTTCATGGCCTTGAAGCTGCGACAGGAAGCGTGAGCGCATGCTCCCCCATCAACGGTGGCGACGGTGGCCTCAGGCTCCTAGAAGCCCAAGTCCTCGTCGTCATCGTCAGCATCCTCGGCGGGGCCTTCTACTTGGCCTCACTTCGCCGGTAGCAGCAGAGGTCGCCGGGGTCACTGCCCCTTCTCCTCCTCCCACTTCCTCACTCGCTCGGCCAAATTCTTGACCGCGCGGCAGTTAGCGAGGTCGTGGAGGGAGGTGTTGTGCACCGTGCACCACTTGCCTGCCGAGCGCTCTCCGCTGGGAGCACCGGCTTCCTTCTTTTTGTCACCCGCGAGCCTCCCCTTGCGCGGGGCCCATGACGCGTCCTCGATGGTGAGGATGTGACTCTGATCGTCGGAACGGGCCGACCTTTTCTTTCTCCTCCTTTCCCGCCACCTAGAGTGGGCAGCGGACTCGAGGGCAGCCGCAGCCGCCTCTCGGGAGCCGGAGGAGTTCCAGGTCCAGGCCTCCTCCTTCCGGGCCACGCGGTCTGTGAGCTCAAAGAGCCGCGCGGTGGTCTGGGGCTCCTTGGAGGCTATCTTTTCGAGCATGCGGTTGTGCCGCACGCCCCCGCTAAACGCGTAGATGACCGCATGTCCAGGGATGCAGGGGATGGTGTTGCGGACTTGGCAAAACCGCTGGATGTACGAATGGAGAGACTCATCGTCCCTCCGCTGCACCACGTGCAAGTCCGCTTCTTCTCCTGGGCGCAAATATGTGCCCTAGAAGTTTGTGGTGAACTGCTGGCACAAATCCTCCCAGGAGTAGACCGACGTGGATGGCAGGTTCATCAGCCAACCCCGCGCTTGGCCTTTCAAGGCCATGGGAAAGAAATTTGCCACGACCCTGTCATCACCCCCGCGGCCTCTATCCCAGTCGTATAGATCTGGAGGAACTCAGCGGGGTTGACGCTACCATCATATTTCTCGGTGATGTTGGGCCAGTCGATATCGAGGCAGGCATCCGGCCCTCACGCATGTTCTCGTCACGCTCGCAGCTGGCCGAGGACGTCGACGAGGGGGTTGTGGACGAGCGACGTGTGTTGGCCGCCGCTCGTCGAGCCCTTCGTCTTGACGACAAAGAGCCGGCGGTGGCAGCGCCATACGTCCTGGCGGTGGACAACCGCCCGCCGGTCCCTAGGCGCTGCTGCGCCGTCATGACCAAGTTGACCACATCGTCCAACCAGCGCTGGACTGGAGTCTCCGGGTCAGGAACGACGGGCGGGTGGCGCAGGAGCGCACCCAGAGCCTAGAGCGCGCCCTGTGGCGTGCTGCCGTCACCGTAGGTGAGGCGGCGACGTACTCTGCCGTGTTGTCCCTCTCCGCCGCTAGCCAGCGGTGAAGTCATGGATCCCTCCGGTTCCTGAGGCGCCTTCCCCCGCCTAGGGCTTCGGCGGGCAGGAGGCGATGGAGTGCGTGTTTGGTGACGAGGATTCGGCTCCCCGTCGTTGTCCCTGGCACTCGAAGTGGGGTTGTACGCCACCACCTCTTCAGCCATAGGGCTTACTCAGCGAGACTTGGAGCACACAAAAGAGAGCGGGGAGTCAGAGAAACACACACGCGCCCCCTACCTGGCACGCCAGCTGACGGAGGGTTAGCTCCTCAACGGGGCACAGAGAGGGCCCCCCTTTGTGAGTTCGGCTAGGGGCGTAGGGTAAAACTCTTTCTCCTCTTGATGACACGTGAGGGAGAGAGAGACAGGGACACAAGAGTTTATACAGGTTCGGGCCGCTGGGAAGCGTAACACCCTGCTCCTGTGTGTGGTGGTTATGCGACTGGAAAACCGGGAAAATACAAATGTTTGCTCTCCCTTACTCTCCTGTCTATCTGTTCTTCTTTTTTCTTTTTTCCTTTTCCCCCCTTATACCTAGGCCTGGGCCTCCTTTTATATCTCAAGGGGCTACCACATGGGCCAAAAGGCTACCTAAGACAGAAGGAAAACATTCTTTTACATTTAATGGCTATCTTGTTGCTTGACTCGAAAGCCACACGCTCAGACGCCACACCTTGGCCCTCGCCCGGTCAGGCGACTGACACGGGGTACGCCCGTGTCAAGCTCCATTAATTGGACGAAGACTGCTGTGTTCCGTTCGCATCTGGAAATGGAAACCATCTTACCGGAGCTGGCATACCAACTCCGGGTAAGGGACAAGAGGAAAAAGGCCCTCATCATTCTGATGGAACGGGGCAAGGCGTGCCGCACGCCGCCTAACGCGCGGATAGCGTGCAGGCGCCCTCCTGCCGTCTCACCCATGATCTAACCGATCTACGACCGGTTAGTCACCGTGACCGGTCATACACTGGCCTCACACGCCACACGCCGCATTAAATGTGGCGTCGTGCGCTCGCTTGAGCCGCCATCAATGCGGTTAGGTGGGCGTTGGCGACGTCACCCTCGGGCCCGACCCCTCTAGGGGGAGCACTACGTGGGTGCAGGGGGCCATCCATCCCTCTAGTCTTGGTACCCCCGGGCCCGTATCACCGACAGGTTGACTCCCACATCACGTGATCACTTAGATGCTGCTGCTGGAGGAGCTTTCTTCTCAAAGACCGTCAGAGGTGCAATTGACCTGATCGAGAAGATGGTCTCCCACATGGGGTGGAGCGAGGAGCGACTCCAACCCCGTCAGAGGGTGTCACGCCCGGAAAATACCTTTTTCGAACGCTAGTGTATTAATCCCCGTCCCAGGAAAAGCCGAGGTATATCTTTACAGGCGCTCCACTGGGTATAAGCAAGAACTCCACCTAAGACTTTTTCTTCAAGAGCTTCACTGACTAAAGGAGGAAAGATTGAGCAAGGATGAGTACAACCACTGTACTCAGCAAGTCACACTGGAAAATGTACTTAATGCAAGGGAGTACAAGGATCCGTTTATAAGGGTTATTTTGCGGTAAATAAGTATTTCAAAACATTTAATGATTTAAAGGCATTTTAATCAAACCACGGCTTATCTCTTGTCAAATTATTATCAAGCCGCGCACCAACGTGATCTTGCCTTAAACCAGCCCCACAGATAATCAATCCAATTACTCCAGTTCATCAGAATAAAACCTCTAACTTTGGGTCATTGCTCCGCTTGCCCATAACCGAGGGCGCGGCTATTCAAATAGTTTATACTCTGGCCAGAGCTGCACATCTTTACCCACAAGACACGTTTTCCTCATGTGTCACCACATGCCACATGCCACCATGGCATACGGGTGGAAACCGTGACATAACCCACCGTCTAGTACTACCCTAAACAAGGAATACTGACATAGACTTCCCCCGCCAGGTGCCCTGGGTCGAGCGGACAGTCTATGCCCCCGGACGTACTGCTAGAGACGTCGACCCCACCAAGTGCTTCATCCATCCCTATCCGTGTCTTCCTTGTTCATGACCGCACTAACCGGTATGTTAAGCCTTACCCATTAAACATGTGGTAGTACGGAATATGCTTTGCAATCGTGCCCCGAAGACCGATCCTTATGTCGACTAAGGTGCGACAAACAAATTTGGAAATTTTGAAAGGGGATCCAGCATGTCCAGGCTAACAAGCCTCTAATCCAATTAATCAAGAACATAGTGTTATTTCCAAAGTCTAGGTATTATAAAACAACTAAATGTTTCTAATTAGGCAGGGCTAAGCATAATCCTAAAATTTCTAGTAAACACCACATATAGAGTTCTCACCAGCTGATTTTTGTTACCTAGGGTTGTCAAAGGTAATTACACAATAACAAATAATAAGGCTATAACAAGGATTGTAGGAAAGGCTAAATAAAACAGTTATAACACGGTAAATTTAGTAAAGCGAATGCAATAATTTAAATTAAAATACTTTTCACAAACTAAGATTCAATATGCTCAAGGAGACTGTGACTTACCTTGCTCAGGGAAAAATGGAGGCTTCTGAAGCTTCAGCGGCGAACTTGAGCTTCAGCGGTAAAGTTATATTTCTTTGAAAAACCATTTCAAAACCCCAAGTCACTTGATAGAAGAAGCAAACATATCTTGGATCAAGGCCATTCCATTTTTCAAACATCCAAGGTATTCTGATAGATACATCAAATTTCACAAGTGCAGGTATGGTTTAGAATATCTTATATGTTCACATCATACCAAAGAGAGCACTGTTTCACCTTAGTTCTTCTCCTTTACTCAAGGACGAGCAAAGGGCTAAGTGTGGGGGTGTTGTTGATGTTCCTTAACTACCAAATTTGATCGTCAATTCCTGCATAAAACTTACCAATATCTACCACCAAATCTAATAGTAGGGGTTTATTACTAACAACTTCCACAAGTGTTTGTGAATATTCGTATGCAAGTGATTACTTGTGCAAATCAAGAGAAAACACAAGTAAAAAGCACAACTCCAACCAATGAGAGGAGAGTACATGGATCAAAGGGCCTACACCAGGAGAAAAACCACCCCAAATTGGCGCAAACATGCCAAACCGCCTTAAGGCCCTACTAGGCAGTGACCCAAACGAAGGATGACACGAGGGGGATCGACCAGAGGTCGACCGAACCGCTAGTTCGGCCGAACTAGGGGTGGCTCCCCTCACATCCAGCTTCCACGTGGCGCCTCACACTGCCCTCCTGAAGTCGGTGGTGCAAGGCCCAACCATCATAGAATGTCGGCTGAGGACAGGTGGAGGCTTGAGAGGAGTTGGAGGGAGAATATTCCCTTAGCATCTGCAATCTCTCAAGTCACCTCCACACTATAAATAGACTTTCACTTCTCACTCTCAAGACACTCCAAGATAGAAATCATATGCTACATTCCAAAGGTGAAGCTCTACTTAACTAGTGCTTAGAGTAGGGAGATAGTGAGGGCAAGTTTGGAGAAGTCTCGGGTTGTCGACATTCTTCTCCTGGGGAAGTCCTGGGTCGGCACTCTTCTGCAAGCTTGTACCTCGATGGATGCTTGCCATCGTATAAGTAAGTGTTCATGACTTCTTTATGGTATTTATTCTTCTTATTTAAGTAATATATATTCTCATCGTTGTGAGTTCATCACTCTGCTTTGGTAGAGTACCTTAATCTTTCAAAAGCATAGTATTGAGATTAGGGTAGTAATTAATAGCATAGACGTGGTGTCTAGGCTAGAGATTACCTTTGTTTGTTGTGTGCTCCATGGGTTGCAGAGGTAGGTGGCAGGTGATGACAACCTTGTTCATCCTTCGAAATCATCTACGTTCGGGTACGTCATAGAGCTGTAGGTTGGAGTCTCCTTGGCAAACTAGGGGTAAGCCGGTGCCCGAAGCAATTGATAGAGTTTTACCTTAAACTAAGATAAGTAATCACCGGAATCCTCTCCACCCTCACTTACCCTTTATCTTGTGTCCTTGGGTAATCTAGCTAGAAGACTAGTTCACACACGTTCCCTATGGATATGATTCCTTGGAATAATCTTGGGTAAAGGCTAAAACGGTATCTATGCGCTTGTAGATTATTCTGTGTTCGTAATAAATACCAACAGTTGTACACCTCTGATCAGAGTAAAACTATTTGAATTACCGTGCCCGCGGTTATGGCTGATCAACTAGATTCACCGTGATTAGTCTCACCATTTATAATAATTTGACTTAATCGAACTGGTTTAGTTCAGGTGGATAGTTAGGTTGTCACAATGTGGTTTAACATTGAGAAGTGATGATTAACACTGCTTAATTATATTCAATAGTCTTACTACTTTCAACTACTGCTTTATAACTGCTTTATGCAAAAGAACCTCCTAGTTCCCCTTGGAAATACATGCATCATACTTCCTTTTGGTATGACTTGCTAAGTACAGTGAGTAGTCCTCAGTCTTGCTCTATCTTCACCACCCTAGAGCTGGAGTACTTCTCGGATGGAGGTTGCTTGGAAGGGTAGGATTCGTCGCTGCCATCAAGGATGCCCGTGGACTGGAGCTGGCACGCTGCGAGTTGCAAGTTGTTTAGTTTAGCTCGCCTTACTTTTTCGCTGCATTTGTAAGACTTTTATTCTGTTTTACAAGACGTGGATCTGTATGATAACTTTGTTGTTTGTGTACCCTAGTTAGTCCTGGACAGGGAATTAATACACATTCTGCTTTGGAATTCTGGTTCGTGAATTTTTGGGTATGACATGCGGTGGTGTGGAGGAGAAAGGAGGAGTACTGTGGGGATAAGGATGACTGGGAGTACATAACATTGGTCGGTTCGGTCAGCTCCGGCTGGTTTTTTTTAATAGGTGTCTGTTTTTTTAAAAAACCAATACCTAGAATATAAGTGTAGGTGCCAGTTCTTAAAAACCAATACCTATAATATATTATAGGTGTCAGTTCTTTTGGAAAAACTGACACTAATACTATAGGTATCATTTTTTATTTAGAACCAGCACCTGTCTCTCCACAAAGGTGTTGCTTTTTTGCCTCTGGCGCCCCCGCGGGCGCGCGTGTGGGCAGCAAAAGCACTATAGATGTCGGTTTTAACTATTTCAGCACCAATAGAGTCGTCTCCTTTTTTGCCTTTATGTAGTAGTGGGCTATCTGTACGTGATTACTCTTTCATATGCTACATAAAAATAGTTTTTAGGAAAAAATGAAAGAATATCTTGCACACAAACTTATATATTATGTAAGAAGGTTAAGTACACAAAAACTTGTATGACTTGAAGGGAATTTTAGGCATTTGTTGAAAATTAACCACCCCAACGACATATTGTAGAAAAAAATTGACAAAGTTAGTCGCATATTATAAAAGGAGACAAAGTCAATAGCAAATCGTTAAACTAGGTTAAACTTAGCGGCGTTAGAATAGATTCTCTCAAAGTTCTAGGTCAGAACTTCTGGTCGCACTGGAGCTTTCCGTCTGACAAAAATCAGCACAAGCCAACTTTGTAGATTTTGCTCCAAACCACCCAAACAAACGTGAAATTTAACAAAATCTGAATGACAAGTACACAACAACAAGGGAATTTGGTAAAACAAAAAAAGAGACCACAAAGATGCAAGATTTCATCATCAAGTTCAAAGTGGTTGGAAAATCCTAGGTGAAGACCAAAATTTTGAAAACATCAAAATTGATGGTGCTGGTGTGAGGCATTTGTGTTGGGATCACCCTAGACTTGTTCTCACATTTCCTAGCACCTATTTGATCTAATGAATTCAATTCTAGAAGCTTGAACTTTGAATTTCTCGAATAAGAGTAAAAGCTTGAATTTTCTAACAAATGTGACAAAAAGTGCATCAAATAGTTTTTGTTACTAAAACATAGAATTATTAAATGTCTCGAAAGCTACAATTAATTGAAACTCCGGACTTAGTGTAAATTGGCATTTAGGACTTATGAAATTGTCATAAATCAATAAATGAGACTCCAGACAGAGTCACTACTACAAAAATCTCCATAGATATCGACCACATAGGTGCCGGATTTGCTAGAACCGGCACCTAAAAGACAATTCCTACTCATTTTTCCACGAACCGGCACCTATAAGGTCTTATAGGTGCCGGTTGGTTGGGAGAAGTATATTGGTGCCGGTTTGTAAGAAAAACCAGCACCAATAACTCCCCTCCAAACGGTCCTCGCGCCTAAAAAGGTGCCGACACTCCTTATAAACCGGCACCTATCACATAGGTGCCGGTTCTTAATAAGAACCGGCACCTATGTTACGGCCAAAAACGTGCCGGCCCTTCTTATAAACCGGCACCTATCACATAGGTGCCGGTTCAAAACAAGAACCGGCACCTATGTGATAAATAGGTGTCGATTCTATCCCTACCGGTTTTTCATATAACTTTTTCATATAAAGTCAGATGAATATAAACTTTATATCAAATTTGTAGAGCTCGACGAGATCTACAATTTTGTAGTCGATGACTTTTTGATTTAAGGTCGTTTGGATATCCAAAAATGTGTTATAATGTCTCAGATCTATTTGCATAAGTAAATATTTAAAATTTCTAAACGATCTCGGATGAAGACAAGACATATACAAAAGTTGTAGATCTAGATGAGATCTACAATTTTGTAGTTGACAAAAATTTCATTTGAGCTCATCTATGGTGTTAAATATGGATTATAATTTCGGATAACAATAGTATCAAAAGAATAGTATTTGTTTGCAAGAGAACAAGTGTTTGTAGGTGAGATGGTAAGGACGTTTTGGATAGAAAGAGAGGTTTCGAGTTCGAATCTTGTTTGAGGCATATATATAAATATGGGTTGAAAAAATCATAGGATTTATGTGCAGTGAATTGTAATGGTATAGATACTAAATAAAATACAAATTATATTTTTGAGGTCTTTTTAGCACCAACAAAAATTAAAAATGGATCCACCCAAATAGGTGTCAGTTCTAAATTAGAACCGGCACCTATAGTATCACATAGGTGCCGGTTCTAGTTTAGAACCGGCACCTATAACGTCACATAGGTGCCGGTTCGAAAACCGGCACCAATGACTTAGGTTATTAGTGCCAACCAATTGGTGCCGGTTCCAAAACCGACACCTATGTGGCCTTTTGAACCGGCACCTATGAGACTTTATGTAATAGTGAGTACATGCATGCGGAGTATAACTTGGTATTTATTAATTTTCATTTTTACAAAAATATAAATCATCGAAAACTATAATTTAGACTCCAAACCAAGCATAAGAATTCCTAATTCTAGAATTATTACATCATAATGAAGAAAAATAATTAAAACTTCAAACGGAATACAACTAGATATTGTTTAATTCCAAATATAATAAATCCATATATTTTATGGTGCGGAAGATGTCGTCCATACAACTGATAGATGGAGCTCTTAAAAGAAACTGACAAATAAACACACAGTTTTATCTTTTTTTCTTCCTAATTAAAGTAGAATTACTATATTTTTTTATTGATGTGGACATTTCTAACCTTTTTATTTCTTTTTTAATGTAGGGTTTATATGAAAACCTTCATAATATGTATAGATAAAGATTAGTAATGGTACGTAAAGGTATTTTTTGAAGAAATAATTAACCTGAAGATGGATGTAGATAATACGATAAGTATGGCACAGCTTGAAAGAGCAGCCATTGCACAAATAATTACTCCGAGTAGGTAGAGCATGTATTTCAGTCCTCTGTAGGCATGCAGACCAGCAGTAGTACGTTGCTAAAAGACCACGCTACTTTACAATTGGAAAAGGATGGAGAGAGTAATAAATTACATCCAGGCTACTAGGTTGTTGTGAGAACTGAATAATTAAGCCATTTTAATAGTACTATTAACTTTACCACCATTTACCCTAACAAGGACTGGATTGGCAAGGTAATTGGTTGGCCCAAAAAAGAGAAGGTAAGAAGAGGTGTGGGAATTAATTAACGTGACTAATTTGATACCCAACCCAACCCCCCCAAAACCAAAAAAAAAAAGTAACAAGAAACGGACTAGCTGTAACTCACTTATAGCCCCCTTTGTTTTGCTTATTTACATGCTTATTCGAATCTTTAATTAGCAAATAAAAAATTATTTATGAGGAAAACTTTTATATACTTGTCTTTAGCGACTAAAAATTATTGTAAAATAAACTACTAAAAAATATTGTAAAATAAACTACGGTAAAAAACAAAAAATAAATTCAAAATCAAGTTCTAAAATTTAAATTTTGACTTATAAGTATAAACATAAGCCAAACATTAAGGCCTTTAAACACAACATATTCCTCTGCAATTGCTTGAGCAACTAATTAAAAGAGCAGTTTGTTAACTGTGTGCATCTTATCCCGCTAGGTCGTTTATTCATATTGCTTCAGGTTTCATAATTCTTGAAATTTTGGATAAGGTTGATATCAAACTTTTATAACTTGACTATCAATAATTTATATATATATTTAATTTAAACCAAGGGGAAAGCTCAGAGGGGCAGAGGGAGGCCTGGCCCCCTCCAACGATGACTGACCCCTCCCCCCACCCCCTACCCAAAATGCTGCCATCAATCTTCAGATTGTGTTAAGAACTTGATTAATTTGGCCACCACATGCAGATTCTAAGATTTAATTGTCTCTTTAGTCCTATCATGCTGCGTTAGTGATGACGAGCTTGAGATGGGCTATTGCAGTATTGCAGGTCCTATACACATATAGTTATGATTTTTTAGGAATTTCTACGTTAATGTGTGAAAAAAAACCATGCATGGAAATTCTAGTTTTGCCTGCCAATTTATATAGACTACGATTAAGAGGGAAAAAAAGATTGTTGTTTCATGCCAGTTGGTACTAGCTCATCGGTATTCTTCAAAAAATATTCAATCAACGGAAGATTGCTACCTTATTCTAAAAAATCATGCCAACCATTGTGGAAGTTGTGCAAAAAAAAAGAATTACTCTAATATGCAATCAAAGACCTAAAATCTTCCTGGATTGTCTTGATATATATCTTTTTAACTAACACCTCATAACTTAGCTCGCCCCCTGGCTTTGCCACTGGTTTAAACACACTAGAACAACACATATAGATTTGTCTAACAAAACATATAATAAAAATAAAAAAAATATTTATTATATATATTATAATAAAAAGACATAGTCAAAGATATATTTTAAAAACAGTATCAATATCTAAAACAACAAAAATTATGGAACCGAATGAATGAAGTAGCATATATAGCATGTCCTAAGAATCTATACTAACTTGGAGGTACACATGCTATATTACTATTTATGAACGCACGCCCATTAATTAAAATTGTTAATGGCTTCACAGTGTCTATCTACGCTGCAGCACGAACACACAGTGACAAAGATACACTGTCACACTGACATATATACTGTCGTCGTCGCTCCTTCCTCACCGAGCTTGCAGTATTAATTAATAATAACTACTGGAGAGTAAAATTAAAGCGTTTGTAGCAGCAGTAGCTGTAGCAGTGTATATGGCTAGTACGTAGGTATACTGCTTTGGGCAAGTTATTGATCGAGCAAATAGTGTTTTTCTGCACGAAATAGGGGTACGTCAATGCATGTAGTGTAGTAGCTGGGGGGTATAATTAAGGATTTAAGGTCCATGTCTCTGTATGACGTTTAAGGATTTAATGTACATGTGCATTAAGGTGCTCTCACCTTCCCACAGCTTTTTGCGAGACATGCGCGCGCATGTAGTCCACGAGTACTCCACGTACACGTCATCTCTCTACGCTACCTGCTGATATGATGATACACGTTGTTCGGTGTTACAGTTCCAGCTTATCACTGCAATCCTGCTATTCCCCTGGCCTAGCTCTTCAATGCGACGTACCTATGCTCCCCATGCAACCTTTTCTTCTTCTTTCTTTTCACGTTTAACTGTTCAAGCCGTGGATCGATATATATCTAGTGTCGACAAAATACATGACTATGTTTGAATACCTTGATTTTCAGCTCGTACTGTGTCTCCATGCTTCTAATTATTAAGATGAACCAAATTGCCAATTAATGTACTGTATAATATGTGGCATTATACATACGTCATTACTCATTATATTCTATCTTCCCCCGGAAATATATGCTTAACAGAAATATATAGGGGATGAAGTCGATGTAACCACCAATTAATTGACCTCTTCCACCTCACTTTTTGCTGTGGATTTTCCGGATGTACTGGTGCGGTCGCCTAAAGCTGGCGGCCGTCCAAAAAACTTCCATTCCTGCCAGTCCTTTATTGCATATCCTCCGAGAGGTTCAGAAAGTCCATTTCCACGACCACGCTGCCCTACTATGCACCACCTACGTACGCTCTCGCTGTACCTTTTTTATTTGCGATCCGTTGCTGGCCGCAGGTCGGTCTTAAAGCATGGTCACTTGCCATACATTGCATTGAATACAGGTAGTATACTAACTTAAATACCCGTGTTTTACGACGGATAAAAATGGATTATATATGGACTAACATTATTTGGAATAAACCAATTGTATTTTTTTTAGAATAATTTCGTCGCTGATTCGCTGTAAATATCTTTGCAAGAAAAACTTCAATTCTAGAGCTGAAAAAAATACAACAGAGTTGGTGGTGGCTGACACCACCATTACTTGTTTTAAATGAGAACACATAAGAGCATCTCAAACCACTGAAAATCTGACTCTCCATATGTTCATTTGGCCAGTTTGCCAAAAATTTTAAAGAGTCAAATTTGCTTTTCATTTCAACAACCTCTCCATTTACACTATCCATTCCGACGGTGCGTCCAACATATCAATCTCTATACTTCTTCTTCCTCTCCCACCACATCTTTCCCTTCCCCACCCACCCATCGCCACAACCTGGTGCCCCGGGCAGAGGTGTTGACGACGACGGTGGCACCAGGTGGAGGCGGTGCAGAGGGCCCCAATGTGGTCTAGCGTAGCAAAGCCAGCATGGACCTGACCTCTCCGGCCAGCGACGTGCGAATCTGTTTGCCGCGAAGGCCTCTTCCTTGGGCAGTTCGAGGCCTCTATCGACACATGAACCCTTACCTCGTTTTGGACTTCCTCCGTGCCGTCGTCGTCGTGGGTGGCCACATTCCAAAAATGCTCTGGTCCGCTCCACCCGCCTACCCATCCCAGTCATTGGTGACGAGGCATGGGGGATCCACTGTAGCGGTGCTGCTCCTCACACTACTACGAAAACATTTTTTATGGCAGCCAAAGTAGATTTTCATAGGTGGCCAACAATTTTGGCAGAGACCAAAAGCCAGTGAAGATGCTCCATTTTCGTTGGCGGCTACACACTGCGAGCGAAGATGCATTTTCGCTGGNAGAATGTTATCGTTGGCGGCTTCCTTATAATGGCCACCAGCGAAAATGACCTTCGCTGGCACCCTTAAACTATATGGCCAACAAAAATGCACTTCTCCAGTTGCTCTCTGACACGTGCCCACCTACGAAGATATTTAATTATTTTTTTTTACAAAATTTGAAACTATTTTTAGTTTGTTCGCGTATTTGAGAATCACACAGAGATAATATATTCGATGAAGCAATCGATAATAAAAGTTTTCTTATTATTGGTTGCAACCGCTATTGATAATTAATATACATGCACAGTATATGAAAATTAAGACATGATAATTAATGCAAGGTATCAATTAATTAACATATATGACATATCTGAGTACTTAAGTGTCTTACAACTCGACCAACGACACGTATGTGAAATTAAAATTGTACGCTTGCTCTAGTTAGTAAGGCACAATTTTTTTGGGGTATTGAAGCCCCTTCTTTACCAAAAAAAACTCCAAAGATGGTGACAAGACTCATGGTGGATGAAATAGAACATGTCTCGTTGTATGTTCACAGTGGCTTTATCATCCAACTCCCTTTCACCCTTGGCGAATTTTGGAAGATGCATCGAGATCGTGGTAGCGGAAATTGTTAGCAATTCAAAGTTAGTAATTAATTTAATAAACGTATTGATGTTTTGCACTTACAGCTCCATAATCCGTGCAGTATCTCCCATTGACCCTAAGGAACTCGCAGAGATAATATCCAGATAGTATGCTTCCCTTTGGTTACTTGTGACACTTTTGACATCAATATAATGTATATTAGTTAATTAGATGGATACACACATGCAATTGTAAAAAATAAGTAGTATTATACGTCATCCATAATTAATTACCAACCACTTATTGCAGATGAGTATTTGTTATCTTATTTGTAGCCGTTCTCTGTCTCGCCGGTAATAGCTATTATAGTCACTGTTTGAAGAAATACTTAATTTAGAATGTTCAAAGATAACAACTCATGATAAGAACAAGAATCATCCATATATATCACTAACAGATCTAAAATTGTGAGGAATTCCTAATATGTACTCGCATGCCTGTCGAGTGAATCCAAGACGACAACTTTGCCATACTTTGGATATAGAACAAAAAAAGTCCAGTGGTGGCTGCAAAAAAATAATGCAAAATGATGTTTAATTTGTTAGTCAAGCCATGATTAAGTATATACTCGTAGTAAATATAAAAACCTGCTTATAGTTCTGTGGGGTGTAGATGCATCTTTTGTCTTGCATAGACTACATTGCTATATTTATATAAACAGCCACATCGAGAATTTTAGCGTTATGCCTTTCTGCTATGTATGCACCCCTCCCTTTAGGAGTCATGGCCTAGACCTCTGGCAGTAGCCTCTTGTTGTCATGTTTGAAGGTGTGGTTCGACTGACTTATTCGGCAAGGGTTTAGGAAGCCGATAGGCTCACGCATCTCTTTTGCTATGACATAATTCATCCTACAAAAAAATGGATGATCAAATTAGCTAGTAGAATATATAGCTACTATGATGTAGAAAAATGCAGCAGCCATGCACTTACAGACACCAAATGCCGATCAAATTGGCGTCGAGTTTGTCCCGACGGTACAAGGCATGCATATCCCTGCAAGAAATTTGTAGCAGGCATGGCCCACTCATGAAAACCTCCGCTGGCACGTCAACTGTTATTGATGAAAACCCTTTTATTCTACTTGCAGTCATGTACCATTCATGCCACATTTTTAGTTGCCAAGGTCTTTCTGCTAATTGCCAAGTGGGGAGGAATGCTTTGCCATTCTCAAAGTGTTCTAGCAATCAACGGTAGCCGCAAAATCCAAAGTTCTATCCAAGCTTATTTGCAGGTCCTTTTCTTTCTTTTTTTCTAATCAATCTTTCTTTTCCCCTTCACATCACTCTCTCTTCTCGAGAATGCCTTTATCTTGAATCTTTTCCTAGACACCCTTTTTGCTTTGTGCTTGTGTGCTCTATCATTACTGGCTCTTCGGCACCCAAAGCTTCTTCCTGTGATATTATTTCTTATGGTTGTATCGTGCAAGGTTCCACCTATTGAGGCACTTCAAGCTGTTGTATATGTTCATGCCCTAGTTGTTCAGGCTCTGCTGGCTATTAAGGCTCTATTGGCTATTCATCTGGTTCTGCTGACTGTTCAGGCTCTGCTAGCTGCCGAGGTGATACATTTGGACGATCCCTCAGTTCTTCCCGGTTGTGCAAGGCACTAGATGGCGACCACGGTACACTTGGTGGACGATCTGTTGACCCTAGTTGAATATCCATTTTGTTTTGTAGTATTATCTGGTCGACCACATCTACAAGGCACATGATGCCCTTGGGTGTTGGAATGTCTATCTCATACATCCGGTGATCGTCATGTACCATCCGCACCTCTACACTGGCATAGTGCTCCGAAATATCGGTGCATTGAAATCTACGCCCTGGCATGGCCCTTCCAGTTGCAACCTAAGTCATCTTTCTGCCGACCGAAACAAACAGTCTACATGAAGTATCTTCCATTATATAATGATTAATATAAAATTCATCATCCATACAAAATAATATAAAACTCAACATCCATACAAATAATATAAAATTCATTATCCATCATGTTACACAGTAATACATAAATATTCATGTATCCTAATTTATATTAGCGTTTCACATTCTTCCCTACTCCTTTATTCCTCACGTAGGGCATTGGTGATTCACCAATTGTTTTTTCCACGAGCTTAATAAGGAAATCAAACTCTCGCAGCCTTGGGGAAGCCGTTGTAGAGCTGATCAAACCACTTTTGAAAGGCTTCAGCCGTTGATCCTGGATAGGTTGATGCTGCCTCGCCAAAGGACATGCATCGGCGTGTGCTAGATTCTTCATCATCTGAGTGGTCCGATGGGAAATTTGCTGAGTACAAGGGACTTCTTTCAGCTAAATTGAGTGTGTACAGGTTTAACCAGAGCTGCAGAAACCACCAAGGGCCTCCATAGCCGACAGGGGTTCCAAAAAGGAGCTTAGCTGTTGATTGACTTAGGGTTTGGTACACTGCTCCAAGTAGAAACTTGCCCAAGGGGATGGATTTGTTCGAGATCAATGCTTGATCCATAAAAGATAAACCTTTCAAACCAATGGTTGAGGAAAGCTATATGTTCCCTATCTGTTACTGGGCCTCTGCTGATGTGCTTAGAAATATAACCTGACCAGCCACCCACATTTTTGGTCAATAGCATATGTTCACATTTCGTCTTCAAAGAAAAAGGGTTAGCCGATGAGGTGATGTCTAGGCCAATAAGCATTTTGACGTCCAGTAAGGTTGGTGTCTTTGGCCCTTGGCTAAACAGGAAGGCCAATGATAACATTGGTTCATCTTTTTTCATATCGGCTAGAGACAGGGCTAAGCATTGGGCTACGCCTACTTTTTCCCACAAAGACTGCTTGGAGGCCGATAACCTCCTATACCAGTTCCTCCATCCATTCAAACTAGAGGGCCATGACCTAAAAATAGTTTGCCAATTGGCCAAATTGGGCTTGGTTTGCTTATAGGGGATCCTGTCAGTCTCGGCATTAATGAGATAGCATGGGTCTACATCACCCATCGGACCAAGAAAATAATGGGTTGGTTCTTCCAAAACTGGAATTGCAATTTGATCTCTACAATGGAACAAAAAACAGAGGTGAATCGAAGATTCGCTAAGAAAGGGGATCTAAGAGCAGAATTCAAACTAGAACAGGGGTGGTGAGTAAAAGAAGCTGATGAAGCTTACAAAGTTCAAGGAACTTACCAGAGAGACGTCGGTGATGGTGGCCATTGAGCTTGAAGAGGTGGTTGCTGAGGGGTCGATGAAGGTTGCCGCTGGGGAGCTTGTGTCGTCGAGAACTTTGCCGAAGAGGAGAGAGAAGGCTTGAGTGGCTTAGGCGGTTTGTGCGGTAGTAAAAAGTTAACGGTGTGAAGATTAAGGCTGAGGACATTTACTATTTATGGTTCACAATTAACGGCTCATGGATGCTATGGGAACCCTAATTTTTTATGGATCTGAGATAATTCCGCAGCATATCAATTTATACTTCGGAATTGAGGGGCATGTGTTACCAACAAAATTTGGTAAAGATATGCTAACAATCAAGGTTAGATCCTAGGCGGATTTAAAGGAATAAAGGAGTTTTCCAAAAACAGACAGCGTATCGGCTAAAGCTGTATCGGCTGATATGAAATCGGACTCGGGCAACCGATACGAGTGATCTGAATTGGACTCGGCTGAGCCAATGCGGGTAGCCTGGGTTCGTGTTAGCTTCGAAAAAGGGTTTGAAGATATTGCCAGCTAGGAATTGAGTCCGGATAAGGCAATTGTATCTATTAGTTAGGAATTAGTTAGGAATAAGAGTTAGTTTTCTTTTTAATATTGTGGTAAGAGTCCAGCTAGGACTTGTTGTTTAGGCAGGTTGTAAATAGTGTCCGGAAAGGTCAAGGTCTGTATGTACGGGTGTAAATATAAGCCCGAAGTCGATGTAAAAAACAACAACAGTTTAATAAACACTTTTGGCGCATTGCCACAATTTTCTCTTTTCTTTTTCGACGTATTCTGCTTCGAGTTGTTCAGCTGGAGGTATGGCTTGTTAAGTTACCATATAATTTAGCCAATCTAAGTCCAGGCCTTGTATAAGTTTTTGTCAGTATTGGCTAAATCAGCTCATTAGCCTATATTGACATAAGATATCTACCACCCTGAAAGGCTTTCAAGGATTTGATTGTCTAGATATTATGCATCTTTTTACACTTTGCGCTGCATCAGCCCTACTCCTAATTAGAATCATGATTTCTAGCATGTCTCTTGTTTGTAATAGGGGTAACATCGGAGTTCAGCTGATCATATCTGATATAGCTACTTGGTCAAGTTTAAGCTACTTTAATCATGTTTTTTTAGATTATATCTGCCCCTTATACAAGGATATCACTTTAGTGAAATATATCAAGCTTGCCTCGATATATTTACTTAGATTGATATTCTTGTATAAGGCTATATCGGAGTATTAGCCGATATGGTATCTGTTTTAACCTAATTATGATTTCATTGGCTATGATATAGTCTTTATCTATAGATTATGTATTTATAGTCAATGGAGCATATTTAGGGTTTGCTTTGTATTATTCATCATACACCTTACTATCGATTCGGTCAGATCGCATCGGCTAGGTCCATACAGTATGTTATCGGCTTATCGGCCGATTGGCTATCGTATATGTAACTCGGTTTTATTGTATATCTTGTTGGTTGCAAGATCAAACTAATTGGCACACCCTGAACCCGTTTTCTAAGAGTTGGACCTACACTGGAGTGAAGCAAATCTCCCATGCCGCCGTGTTTTCACATCAATAGGTACTCCTTTGTCATAGGCTCTCTTTTATTCCTAATTGGAAATATGGTTATTTTGTTGTAACTATTTTTCATCATAATAATCAGGAACAATGGTGAGCATGCACTTCTTTCCCCCTTTTTCTCTTTTTTTTCTTCTCATAATGATTGAGACTGTTTTCTATTTTCTACCTCTTTCTTCTTTTTTTTTCTACTGTCATCTCTTTTGCAACTACTAGGAGAGACATTTTAACTGACATGAATAGAGTATTTATTTGGTGGATGAAATTGTTGCTAACCCCCAGTGTAGAGGTAAAACAACTATGCTAGGTGTATGGCATATTTTTGCTAAATTCAAGTGTAGGGGACCAGCATATATGGTGGGTGCGTATGTGTGATCTTGATCAAGAAAGCATGAAAATAATCTCACAAGGGTCACAAAAAATTGAAAAATGTCAATGCAAAAACAAGTAGCATATGAGTAAAGGCTTTTGCAAGATAATCATCATATGGCTTTGGTAGGAATTTGTCATCATTGAGGAACTTATAAATTTTCATTCTGTTGAAAAACAGAGACTCTGGATTTCAAGTTTCACTTGGAAGTAAGATCATAGAAACTCTATTTCACCATCTCATATCCCACAACAACATAGACTTAGATCATGCGTATGCAACCCACGAGTTTCAAGTTCAAGGCAAAAAATTTTTATCAACATACACAAAATCTCAGGTGAAGACTAAGTTGTAAACTAAGTACTAGAGAGAAATAATAAACAGAGCAAATCCTCACCTCTTTTTGTGATGTCCGCAAATCCTTGGCTGAAGTCACAAGAACTTCGAGCCGAGAAGGAGTAACGTGCACCAGACTATGGGGGCAGTCCACTGGAGCAGGTGGAGTGGTATGCACTGGGGGATATTTCCCCAACATCTGTTGATGGGATGCTCCCAGCGACCACTGCTTGCACTTGGCCAAGTCGAGCCTCTTGCTTCATAAGCTGGTGGCGGTTGGTCCCAATCAGGTGTATACCCTGGCTGGCTCCAATCCACCTGCTGTGTGAATAGGTACTGTGGCTACTGCTGTAGTTGCTTCGTGATAGCATTTCTCAACATGCTTCGAGTTATCCTACCAGAAACATTCCTCGTGCGAGTAACCCCTCGTGGTACGAGAGGAATGGTTAGCACCAGACAATTATACAAATGAAATCCCGGATTAGGTAATGTAATTTCATTCGTATATTTGGGGAAGAAAAACACGAGAGATGCACTTCGACCATGTTTCAAAGTATGCCCTTGCACAAATTAATCCTCGTCAATGATGGAACGAGGTTGGGGGATGTTTATGATTGCACCATCCTCCAACAGTCCAACTTTAACAGCAAGACGAGCGATTAAGGATGTGCACTCTATTGGTCCTATCATCTTGAGTTGTTCTAACCATTGTTTTATCATAGCTTTTACAGGAGATATTTTAATCGTTTTAACCATGGCATAAACGATTTTCAATTCATCATTGCGAATTGGCCTAACATCTTCCCAAGGGAAAAGAGTAAGAGTCAACCACTTGTGTATCAAAGCGTAAGGTAGGATTGTAGATGTCATTGGCTCGCGGTTTCCCACATACAACCTCACCCGAAACGTGTTGCCGGAACTCGTTTCTATTGTAACCTGAAGTCGCTAACTCTAGGTCCACAGAACACCGTCTGTTGAATCCTAGGCAAAGACTGAGATTCTTCTATGAGAGACAGTATTCCATCCCAAAAAATCAGAACGTAATGTCGTCCCCCACTTCACGTAGGGTGCGTAGGAATTGTATGGTGAGAAGACGTGAACCAGGATCATCTACAGGCATGAAGCCATCCCAACCTATGGTTTGCCACACATTAGAAAAATCAACATCCATACCTATTTTCGCGAGTAAGTCCGGATCATATGCTCGCATGTGAGTGAACACCCGATCCTTGAGGATGGCGTAGGCTTGCCTCTCCTAAGCACTTTGCAAGTCTAGCTCAATGTCAGGACGAAAGTTTGTCTTGCCTTGATCCTCGTCCATGGGTACTTGGCCATGGGACTCCACTTGCTCTTCACTCAATGCGTACTCGTTGGACAAGCACATGCTCAAGCTATGGGAATGGTGTTGTGAGCTTCAACTCGTTGCCCTCTTTATTGCGCTGAGGAAACATTTGGCGCTCTTCTTCATCCTACACTGTTAACAGCAAAATTTGGCAATTTCCGTTAGTCAAGACCGAGTCAATGGATGGAATTATTGCCATGATTTTAGAGGATTCGGTTGGCAAGTTTTTTGGCAATATTCCATGTTAAGGAAGGTGTATCTTAGTTTCTGTTCCTATTGGTAGAGTCCAGAGTCGATGGAATCATGTTAGAATAGGACTCATAAATGGTTGGCTGTTATTAGCTGATGTGAATCGTATATGAGTCGGAGTCTGTAATACAGGTTTCCTTAGTCAGAGATAGAGTCCTAGAATAAACCGATCGTAATACAATAAGATTTAGTATAGCTTATGGGTATAAATATAAATGCCCAGGGTCATTGTAAATTAACAGTAATCAATACAACTTTCGGCACATCTCCACCCTTTTTACTCTCAGCGAGTTCTTAGTTTCAAGTTTGGTTGCATCGGTTTTGATCTCCGGTGAGAAAGTAAATATCGTCATCTTCGCTTGTATCATCGGAATTGGTACTTCCTCGATTAGGTTCCGTATACTGATTTAATCTTTGCATGCTTTGCTTATCTGATATATCGGCTCATTCTTAGATCGCTTTTGTTGTCTTAGCTAGAGCTAATATATCGATCATCTATCTTAAATCGACAGGGATGAAGAAATCCCAGATTTTCACCGGAATATCCCCAGCGATACCCGCCAGGTAGCGGACTGAGGAGTCCGCCAGTTGGATCCGCATCGACGTTGGTGGCAACACCATGAAGTTCAGCCTGTCGAAGACCTCCTTGGGCATGATGCTTATGCTTGCCCCAAGGTCGCACAAGGCGTGGTTGAAGTGCTGTGTCCCGATCGAACAAGCGATGGTGGGATAGCCCAGATCTTTCTTTTTTTTAGAAAGCCGGTTGAGTATAGCAGCACTACACTCTTCCGTTAGTTTTACCACTTCTGTGGTAGGTATCGGTCGCTTGTTGTTCAGGATGTCCTTGAGATAGTGTGCATAGGTTGGAACTTGCATTGCATCAAGCAGTGGAACATTGAAGTGGATCTTCTATATAACTTCAACAAAGCGAGCGAACTGATCATCCATAGATGGCTTCCTATTGTGCTAGGGGAACGGTAGCATGTTGGTGTCGCAAAATTCGTGTGGTGCTGTCTTCCCTTTCTGCACAATTTCTTTATCGATGCTAGATGGCGTAGCATCCTTGTCCTCCTTGTTCTTTCCTACAGTGTTAGGATATGGCGGGCCACGAGTGGATTTTCCTCCCCTCGTAGTCACCGCTTTAACATTTTCTAGAGAATTTTTAGGTTGCTCCAAAATCTTTCCAGATTCGGTAGCAGGAACAAGAGCAGCCAGCTAAGCTAACTGGATTTCTAGCATTTTGTTAAAGCTTAGCTGGTTTTGAAAGGCAGAAGCGAAGCCATCTAACTTAACATTTATGTTCTCTAACACCTTGTCGTTAGCAGCTAATTTTTTAGATAAAGCATCCGTTATTTTGGCTTGGCCAAAGACAAGATCTTTCAAGGAGGGTTGGTTATTATTGAAATTACCGTTGTTATCTCCTTGGTAGAAAGGGCGTGGTTGGTTCCACCCTAGACCTCCTTGTGGACGATACCCGTTGTTGTTGTTGTTGTTCATGAACATCTCGTCTTCACGGGTCTCTTGGCAATTTGTGCTGAAGTGACAGGTATTGCCACAAACCTCACATGTCATGTGAGAGTCTAGGGCCTTGATGGTATCCTGTTTTGTACCCTTCTCCTGGTCGTCCAAGCGTTTCATTAGGAGGTCTAGCTTGGCGGCAAACATGTCCATCTCCTTGACGGTATGCGTGCCCGTCTAACGGGGTTGGAGTCGCTCTTAACTCCACCCCATGTTGAAGACCATCTTCTTGATTAGGTAAATTGCACCTCTGACGATCTTTGAGAAGAAAGCTCCTCCAGCAGCAGCATCTAAGTGATCACGTGATGTTGGAGTCAACCCATTGTAGAAGTTCTGTAGGATTAGCCACTCGTCCATCCCATGATGAGGACAGGCGGCAACATATTCCTGCAGCATTTCCCAAGCTTCTGGGATCGACTCGTCTCTTGTCTGCTGGAAAGTGGATATCCTTCCACGGAGGATATTGGTTTTGCCCATCGGGAAGAATTTTGATAGGAATGCAGTTGAGCATTTGTTCCAGGTGTCGATTGTAGCACGGTTCACATAAAACCGCTGTTTTGCTCTCCCAAGGAGAGAGAACGGAAACAAGCGGAGTCGGATGGCGTCTTGGTTGACTCCCTTAATGGTATATGTGCTACAAATGTCTGATAACTATTGTAGATCAGCACTTGAGTCCTCGTTTGGCTTGCCATAGAATGGGCTAGCTTACTCCATGGAAATTAGGCTTGACTTGAGGTCAAAGTCCACATCTCTGACGTTGACTCTGGGCTTGACAGGCACATTGTCAGTGGTGGGAGCGGCAAACTTGTGAAGGGTCTTCCCAGCCATTGTCGTGAATGTTGAAGGCATGGAAATGACAGGTTTAGTTCCTGATAGAGTCACTTGAGGAGGGACAACACGGGGTCTAATTCTCCTCAAAAGTGCTTCAAGAGTTTCCTTGAAATTTGTCGGCAAATCGAAACCAATCATGCACTACCCTGTTTTCACTTAAAAGAGGAAACACCGCAAGGTTAGCCTACAAAGGACAGTGATCAAACATAGGCAGATATCAATTAATAACATGTGGTAAACCAAATATCTTCCCTGGCAACGGTGCCAAAAATGATTGTTGATATTTCTTAGCGACATTTCTAGGAATATAATCCCTAGCAATGGCGTCTGAAGTATTAGTCGGTATTTCTTACGATTATAGATATAAATCCGCAAGCGCACAGATATACCGCTATAGCATTTCACCCGAAAGTATTCCAAGGTATCGTATTTGTTTAATCCCAAGGGAAGATATGGTTAAGAGAATGCCATGCTATTAATTCATCTCATATTTATGTAGATCAAAGTCTATGTATGGGTTATAACAATAATGCATAGGGTAGGTTGACACACAGAAGAGACAACAAGATATAACTCTCCCTAAATAATAAATCTAGGCTAAGTAGAGAAGAATAAAGAAAGCCTTTATTCTGTACTTCTATTATATACTCATTTTAGTATACACATGCTATTGTACATTTATATGGCTGAGCCCCCTAACTATGCCCTCCTAGTATATCGAGAAACCACCCCAGAATTGTCCAGTTCCTTACAACAATCTGTCATGGCCATCCAACTGGTTATAGATACGGAGGAGTACCCGCACTAGGAACCTTTCTTAGCCCTATATACGCACGTGGAGGAATACCCATACTGAGTTGTTACCATCAGCGGCTTTCCTCTACAGTTCTGTGGCATATAGCACCACTTAATGATATTTAATAACCTAAGCACCATACTTACATTACTAAATATTACTCTGCACCTCTGTAGTTGATATAGAACAATCATATAAATGAATATTAAGCCAATACCATTGCATATCTCCAGCAAGCTAGCCATATAATTAATACAAAGCAAGTTTAGACTAAATTTGGTACTCAAATAATTATGCAAATAGAGTAAAGTAGCATGAATATATAAAGAAGAGTATTTCATTATTCTAACATAATGTCTTACAAGAGAGATATTAGCTACTAGAACCATACCAGGATTCTCCCGGAAGACATGAAGAACTAGAGCACTATTCTATTCCTAACTCTACTAGCACTAGAACAATATACTAAACTATGGAGAGCTTCTTCTTCTTGTTCTTCTTGGTGTGTGTTGGAGGAGAAGATGAGAGCTCTTTATATAGTGATGGTGAGCTGCCATGTGTCCCTCCTAATGACGGTTACCACTGGTAGAAATGGTCACAACCATCATAGATAGTCAGTAGTAAAAGGAGAGGGCCAGATGGGCTGGACCTGGCTCGGCCGACCCCTGGCTGGCCCCTCTGGCCCAATCCTTCTTCCAGGGCTTGCTTTGGTGGGTCCTTGGTCCAGTGACATGGTGGTTGGGCCCAATTACAGATGTTTCATTGGGTTTGTGGGCCCTTCCATCCATGTGTACGCCACGTGTCCACCTTTGATTGATTGAACATGTATTTGCCACCATTTCTCCTCCATTTATAAGGTAATCTCCTGTAGTCAAATACTTTGCCAAGTACATGTGGAACTAGGTTATTTCTAAATAAATATGGATGCAAGCATTGCTAGTTCTTTATCATTTTTAGGAATATTGACGGTCGAAATTGGGCTATAATGACTGTCAACATTGTCCTAGAGGTAGCGTGCATAGGGTGGCACCTGCATCGCATCTAGTAGTGGAATATTGATATAGATCTTTCGGATTACCTCAATAAACTGACTAAATTGCTCATCTACGGTTGGCTTCCTGTTGCGGCGAGAGAATGACCAGATGATTGTGTCAACAAACTCTTGTGGAGTCGTTCTCCCATCTTGTGAAAAAGGGGATCATCCTCCTGGGTCTCCTTTCCCTTGCCCGCCTCAGTTGGGTATGGTGGGTCATGAGTTGACTTGCCTCCTCTCATGATCGCCACATTCACATTTTCTTGTGATGACTCGTGTTACCCCGGGATCTTCTCTATCTCGACAGAGATAACGATAACTGCTAGTTGAGCTAGCTGAGTCTCCAACATTTTTTGGAAGCTCAGCTGGTTCTTGATAGACGAGGAAAGACCCTCCATCCCTGTATGGATGCTTTCCAAGGTTTTGTCATTGGCCGCCAGTTTCTTGCACATTGTTTCATTGATTTTGGCCCGATCAAAGACAAGATCTTTCAAGGAAGGATGGTTAGGATTGAAGTTACCGTTGTTGCCTCCTTCACAATATGGGCGTGGTTGATTCCACCCCTGGCCTCCTTGTGGACGGTACCCATTGTTGTTGTTGTTCATGAAGAATATCTCCTCACGGGTTTCGTGGCAATAAGTCCTCGAGTGTCCAGTATTGCTACAAGTCTCACACTTCATTGGGACGTCCAAGGCTTGGGCAGTACCGTACATCTCCGCTGTGTCACGAGCACGTTCGTCTAAGCTTTTCATTAGGAGGTCCATTTTAAAGGCGAGCATGTTCGTCTCTTTGATGGTATGCATGTCCAACTGACGAGGTTGGAGTACCCTTGGTTGGAGACCATCTGCTCAATCAGTTCTGACGCACGAGCAAAATTGAGAGAGAAGAATGCTCCTCCAGCAACAGCATCAACATGATTGTGGGCCAACTGCGTCAGCCCATTCTAGAAGTTCTGGACGACAAACCAATTGTCCATCCCATGGTGAGATCAAGCCAGGATGTATTCCTGGAGTCTCTCCCATGCCTCTGGAATTGACTCATTGGTTGTTGGAAACTCTAAATTTTCCCACGAAGAGCGTTGGTTTTACCAATCAAGAAGAACTTTGCTAGGAACACAGTTGAACACCTCTCCGAAGTGTCCACAACACCTTTGTTGGAGTAAAACCATTACTTTGCTTTCCCGAGTAGAGAGAAGGGGAACATACAGAGCATGTTGGCATCCTGAGTCACTCCCTTGATGACGATGGCATCACAAAGCTCAAGTAATTGTTGGAGATGGACATTTGCGTCCTCATTGGCTTTCCCACAGAACAGGGTAGCCTGTACCATAGTAATTAATAAGACCCATCTTGATCTCGAAATTGGCATCCCCAGTGTTGACAGCGGGCCCAACAGGCACATTGGCAGTACAGGGAGCCGAATATTCTCGAAGTGTCTTTTTAGTCATCGGTTTGAAGGTTGATGGTGTAAAAATGACTGGTTCAGGTGCCGAGAGCCTGATTTGCGGAGGAACAACACGAGGTCGAACTCTTCTTGCAAGTTATGGCATTTTGCGAACTCTTACGTCACACCCGGATTTGCGAAGGAACAACACGAGGATGGACAGGGCTATCACTACCCGCTGCCTACCTCACTTTTTGTGGGGCACACCCACATCCAACAACATTTAACAAACCTAAGCACCATACTTTTGTTAATAAATAATATCACTAATTTTCCCAGGACTCCCACCCTTTGGTTGGACAAGTTAGAACTATTGGAATCCGATTAGATCACTAGACCATTACCGTAGCATAGATCGACTAGCCTAATCAAGTGAAGCATATAAATCAAGTACAACCTATTCATAGCACACATAAGTAATGAACTAGTATATGAAATATGAACACAACATAATAAAGAAGATAATTCTTTTATTGCAACTAAAATATTACAACAAGAGTAAAGTACTAAAAACATACTGGAATTTCCGAGAAGACTATAGGACCGAAGACTATTCTAGGCCTAACTACACTACTACTAGAGAGAATACAATGTAGGGACTGAGAGAATTGCTCCTTGAGTATGTGCTGTGAAGTGAGAAGATCAACTCCTTAAATAGGCTGCTTATGATGGTTGGGGAGGTTGGTAACTCCCATAACCGTCACTAGGGAGCCACTAGGAAGCAACACGTGGAGGGTGGAGATCAGGGGCGCCAACCCTTGGCACCGCCTCTCTCCACCGCCTTTTACCAAGGGACGATAAGTGGGCACCTATGGTGGTTCCCGATGGTTTATCCTTACTTTAGGTCGGTTTGAGCTGACTTGTGGACCCATCGATCCGTGTGCTCGCACATGATTCGCCGAAAGTTTGCTTGCATGCCTGCCCATTTCTCCTTCACTTTATTGTTTAATTCGAGCATCCATAGTATTCCTACATCCGAAGAACTAACATTTCTTACTCGTATATCAATTATAAATAATGTAGTTCCACTTGTATTGGAGAAATACTATGGATGCAGGGATTATTCACTAAAGTGAAGGAAAAATGAGCTGGTACGCAAGGAAACACACTTCCGGCGAATCATGTGCGAGCACACGGATTGATGTGCCCTCAAGTTAGCTCAAACCAACTCAAAGTGGGCCCAACACATCCTCAACTGCCATAGAGGCCTGCCTGGCAGCCTCTGGTGAAAGGCGGGTGAGAAAGGTAGGGCAGAGGGTTCGGTCGAACCCTTGGTTTGGCCAAACTGCCATCGGTGCCCCTCATCTCCACCCTCCATCTGGTCCTTCCTGGTGGCTCCCCAACGACGGTTGTGGGAGTTACTGACCTCCCCAACTGTCATAAGCAACTATAAATGGAGATCACTCTCTTACACTGAAAGCACATACTTCAAGGAGCAATTCTCTCATTCCATATTGTATTTTCTCTAGTAGTAGTGGAGGTAGGCTTACAATAGTTTTCGGTCCTATAGTCTTCTCGGATATTCCGGTATGTCTTTAGTACTTTACTCTTCTTCTAACACTATAGTTGCAATAAAAGAATTGTCTTCCTTATTATATTATGTTCATAGTTCATGTACTAGTTTATTAGTTATGTGTTCTATGAATAGGTTATATTTCATTTATATGATTCATTTGATTAGGCTAGTCAATCTATGCTACGATAACAGTCCAATGATCTTAACGGGTTGCACTAGTTCTAACTTGTCCATCCGAAGGGTGGGAATCCCGAGAAAATTAGTGACATTATTTATTAACATAAGCATGATGCTTAGGTTAGTTAAATGCCGTAGGATGTGTGCATGCCCCATGAAAAGTCAGGTAGGCGGCAGGTGGTAACGACCCTGTCCTTCCTTTGTATTCCTCCATGTCCGGGTATGACGTAAGAGTTCATAAAATGCCATAACTACGTTGGCAGACCAGCAGAGAGTTGTCTCTCGATAGTACCTGGGTGCCTTGAAATAAATCCTAGCCCTGTAAGCATGTATGTGTTAAGTGTACATTAAACATTAGAAATATAGAAGTACATATGAACCTTAGGTTTTCTATAGTTCCTGTCCACTACCTAGTCTATCATTATTAGAGATGAGTCTCCTGTGTGCCGCACTACCTCATTTTTATTTATCAATTAACCCCTGTTTAGACTATAGTAAAGTAATTATAGACTAATTAAGGAATGTATGAACTCATTCTTTACACCTCCGCATTCCCTACAAAAATATAAATACGATACCATTGGAATACTCCTGGGTAAATGCTATAGCAGTATCCGTACGCTTACGGATTTATCTGTGACCATAAGAAATAACAACACAAGTTATGATTTATGAGCTACTTATGTTGAAGTTCTTTAGCATGCACATGATTGAAATTACTTAGCTAGTTGTCTACCCCAGTTAGCTTGAACTAAGAGTGGGTATCTGTCGATTTGAGTGCTGAACACATAATTAAGCTGCACTAGCGAGGTCTAGTAGTCCAGAAGCACTGTGCCTTTCTCATTAGTTTTCCTTTCTCCATGTTTTCTAGCAAGCCGCTGCTGATGTTGCTCTCCATGTTTCATGTCATGCGGTTTTTTAGTCTCATATCATGTAAATTTCTAGTCATTGGACCTGTTTGAGATTTGTGATGTGTCTTGGACTGGGTTTGCAATGGTATGTGAGTTGGGCTTATTTTGTGATTTGGTTTGAGCCAGCTTTTGAGCAGATGTATTATGTGCAATTTTTGTTATTTATTAAGAGCTGGATGTTACTAGATTTGCATTGTTTTTTATCTCCTGGATGATGTTCTCGGTTGGGGGCACATTAGATTTTGACTGATGTTTGGGGGAGTTCATTGTTTGATCTTTAGAGCTTCAAACATTCTCTGTGTTTGTGCTCTTTACTATTTTGTTCATCTTGTTCTTCTCTTTGGAGTTGCATCTTGCATTTGGATTTTGGCAAGTAGATCTGGATGTGTACCTCTTGCATTAGTATTGGGACGTATGGACATTGGATCTGGATGTTTTGCCCTTTTTGCATTAGGAATTGTGGTATGGATTGTCGATGGTGTTTGAATGGATTCTAGCGTACTATGATTTGGTCGATCTGGAGTTGTATGCTATTCTTCAATTGAAGACTACTGTTTGCAATTTACGTTGCATTTTGCATGTACTTAAACTGCTAGTGACATCGCTATTCCACTGTAATTACAAATGTAATTTTAGATGAATGTTCATGTAATTTTGGATTAAAGTGCATGAGGGAGGTTGTAGGTAGTTAGTTCATAGTGTATCTTTAAGTTGATGGTTTACTGTAAAATTGTTACTGTTCTTTTACTTACATGGAATTTTCTGGGTCAGAACAAGGTTCTGCAAAAGAAATTACAACAAGAAAGCAAGATTGATGTATTTGATGACGTATAAGAGAAATTAGGTGAATATCTTTCAGTTCTTGTGATGGCCATTGAATAACTCAATTTTAATTTGTCTACTTGCAATGTACTATTTTGTTTATGTTTTAGTTGTACAATTTTGGTGTTTTTCTACAGTTTGGTGAATATGCATTTGTAGACATATCTACAAGTTTGCTAGATTGCCTTTTTTATCTTGAAATCATGTTCTCTACTATATAGTTGATTATGTAAATAACTGTAGTTACATTGCTTTTTACTGATATCTTTAAGATAAGTTAGGTCTATGAGTTTCACTGATATTGCAGTCCTGGAGGTAGTATGAAATGAAAACATACATGGTACTAGTTGTTGTCCTAAATTTTCATAGAGTTCAGTTTTGTAAAGTAGCTTTTGTATGAAAATTCAGACATCTTGAGAGGTTTATTCAGACATTTTTTGGATCAGTAAGATTGTACTTTGCTACATGTGGTATTACGAGATCATAACATAATCTCACTTTGCTACATGGGGTAGTATGAGCTCGTAACATGCAGACTAGTTCAACAATTTTAGTATTCTTAACTTGTACATGCAAATCCTTTTGGTTAGAACTAGTTCATGTCAAGTTTGCGTATCTTAGTGTTCTTCTTTTTTCTTTTTTCAGAGCAGTTTTGGTGAGTAATAGTTTTGTGCTAACAAAGCATAATATATTTCTATTTTGCATAGTTGTTTGCATTATAAGTTTATGGAGATGGAAATATCATTCAAATACTTGATGTTCTACATGGCATAAAATTAGTTAAATGTTTTTAGACCATTTAATATTCAGAGTAATTTGTACCAGTTCGAATTGTTGCATGAACACCTTAGGGTGAGTTCTTCCTCTTCCTTTCCCAACTCACATCTCTTTTTTTTCGCGCGCACGCTTTTCAAACTACTAAACGGTGTGTTTTTTTGCAAAAAGTTTCTATATAAAAGTTGCTTAAAAAAAGCAAAATTAATCCATTTTTGAAAAAAAAATTAGCTAATACTTAATTAATCACGTGCTAATGGACTGTTTCGTTTTTCGTGCGCGCAGTATGGGTTGGGAAAGCTGGGAAACTAACAAATCTTTACTCAAAGCTGAGTTTGCTCTAGCAGTCTTTTTATTTTCATATAAATGGAGCTCAAGATACATATATATGTTGTACTTGTAGAGAGAGTTCTGTGTAGTTGCAGTGCAGTGGGTATTATTATCGAAGCGTATTTCTATAGAAGTATGATTTTTATTTGAAGATTAAGTTGAACATTCTTATATTTCCTGTTACTCGTAGTTTTCGCTGCTTAGCAGTTTGTGCAACACATATGGAAGTATATGCCAGTAGCGTGACCACAAAAGATGCAACGTAATTTGACATGGCAACGTCAAACACATCAAGCTAGCAAGCTAACAACTACCAATAATTAATTTACTACTAGCAATTAGCAAGTCAGAGGGAATGATTTTCTCACATATCAACGGTACTCGAAACCGTTGAGAGACGTGGTGAAGCACGACGAAGTCGCTGTCCTAAAGAACAATTACGCCCCGCCTAGCCACGGGATCCAAGCGTATAGTCCCCGAAGATATGACACCACTATCCGCTGTTTGTGGCGAGCCGAGACAACGAACTTGAGGCGTAGAAAGAGTAGCACGATGACGACGAGAGACGTGTCCGCTGGCCAGGGGAACACGGCGCGACGAAGAGATGGCAGATCACCAGCTGCTGCTGCTGCTGCTGCTAATCACTCAAAATTATGGAGGAGATTAGGTTAGAGCGAAGAGGCTCTCCTCTGCCAAACGAAGAAAAGAAGATGTGCTGCTATATTGATCAAAAACGACGAGGCCGCAAGATATGGATCGATCCCCACAACCCGCCCATATCCATGCTACCCACTTCCTTTCTTTTCCTCTATCCCAGTGACATGTAGGTCCAAGCTTCTCTCTATTCATTTGTTCCTAATTAATTTGTAGAAAATAGGAAATACACAATTTGGCACTACACCAGAACCCTACATCTGTGACGGCATACCAGTGACGGGCCTATGGGTTGGTCACAGATGACCGTCACCTTTGACGGGTCCTTATGTTTGCCGTCATCGGTGAGACATCTGGCATATGTCGTATGCGGTAATTTGTTTCCCTCTGGCAACAGGTCCTTTAACAGCTCAAGAAGTTCTGTAAAACTCTTGTCGGACCAACCATTACTTGCCTTAAGCTTCATGAGTTCCAACACGCATGACAATTTGCTGTGCTTCGACTTACATCCATCATACAAAGGCATATGACATTCTTCCACCAACTTACTAAACTTCTCAAAATCTCTGTCGTTGTCATCTGCGTCTTCAACGTCATGCAACATTTCAGACAAACTTTGAGTATCCAAATCTATGGTCTCTCCGCCTAACGAAGAAGGTACAAACATGCCTTCTCGAGTTGCAGCGGCGTTCACTACATCCTGATCCGGGCCTTCTTCAACTGCGACATCAGGTGCCTCTTGCTCTCCATGCTTGCTCCAACATGTATATTTTTCCATGAAACCTCTCCTTATCAAATGAGAATGCACATCTGAACTATCATGGAACATCTGTTCATTCTTACAGTCGTTACATGGACACAATATGTGCATGGCCATCCTGCTTTTTCTGTCATTGTCCGCAAATGTGACGAATTCAGTGACCCCCTCCCTATACTCTTTAGACGAACGATGAACATGGTACATCCAACTACGATTCATCTGCAATCAACGACATAGGAAAAAAACTATATGATGATCAATTGGGAATGAAGGGAGAATAATGTATTTTTTACCTTTAATTTCAGCACAAATTCGCCCCCCTTACCCTCCCAACCGAATTGTGAACAGTGCACTGGTCGGGATGGAAAGCAGTTGGCAGTTAGATGGTATTTATAGAGATCCAACTCACCTCAAACGGGTTAAATAAATATAGCCCGTCAAAGATGTCGGCCAATTACCTTTGACGGGTTTTAACTCTCTGGCCGTCACAGTGGGGTGATACCTGTGACGGCCAGGTAGTTAGAAGCCGTCACTGGTATTTCAGTGACGGCTTACGGTTCCAAGCCGTCAGAGGTGAGGTCATACCTGTGACGGGCCGCAGCCAGATGTCTCACCGATGACGGCAAACATAAGGACCCGTCAAAGGTGACGGTCATCTGTGACCAACCCATAGGCCCGTCACTGGTATGCCGTCACAGATGTAGGGTTCTGGTGTAGTGTGAGAGGTGCCGGCTAGAAAATCCGGCACCTATAGCGGTTCCCAACCGATGCTTCTGGTGAAAAACATTGCTGATGATACTTGTTTTATCAAGTAATAAATTGTTTTGAATAGCTTTTATCATTCACACAGCCTTGAATGTTGTGTCCTCTTTAATTGTAATATAAATTTGTTTTGAATTTCTTGCTCTAATCGGTTTTTTGAGGTACACCTTGTTGGCAAGTTCTTCGGCAAGTCAACAATCACGATTGGGATACCTAAACATCTTGTGGTGATATTGAGTCACCAACCACCTCAATCTAGCCAAAGCTAAACCAAGATGGGTTTTGTATGATTAAATAGGCTAGCGGAGCAGATTTAGATGAAACAAAGGATAAACACCTATCTCATGGGCGAACGAAAGGTTTACAGGACAAACCTACAAATGGATTTCACACTCTCGCAGCGAAGGCGTACGATTTATGGCGTAAATTGACAAAGATGAATGAAAATAGGCTAGAACTAGGCAAAAAGTGCATGCGATATTGTAAAAGCGATTCAATTGGCTAAATATGTTGAAAGTAGATTATGTGTCCAATTGAATCGGCCTTTGCCCTTATAAAGGTGTTGGTCTTGCCTCTTACAGGACCACCTCCATGTCAAACTCGAGGAAGAGACCAATTAGAACTCGAAAAATACCTCCCCAAGCAAGGAAACCGGAGATCCGACAAAATTCGACCTGGACTTGGACTCAACCAGTCTGACCGGCCACATGCCGGCCGATCAGACCGGCCCACAAGCGGCGGTCACACCGGCCCCGTGAAGAAAATCCAGTCTTTTTCAAACTTTGGTAATGTTTTCCTATTTTTAGTCTAGGTGCCAAATTTGGGTGTTAACACATGCCTACTGCCTTTTTGGCTATCTTTGAGTGCTGAAAAGCATAGAACACGTGGTCTTAGGGCGATAATCTAATTATCGACCATATCACCTCCTAAGCATCTTGGCAGACACTCGAGAAGTATTTATTCAAGTATTTCCCATTGATCGCTCTCTGAAATCGTTCTCATTGCAAAGTTTTAAGAAAATACGCATTCCCTCAAATGATTCCATATATTTGATAAAGACCCTCCCAATTAGGTGACCACTTACTGAACTCCTTAGATCTAGAACCCAAAGGCAAAATCGTCATCCATAATAAGTATCCTACTATAAACGATTTTGCTTTCACTCTGTTGTTATAAGCTTTGGCTACTCTCTTATTTTCCTTTTCTATTCCTCTAAAGCCTTTAGATGCTTATCGGTCACATCATCAAGATTATCTCCCATTAATGTCGTATACTCCTCAACCGATAGATCATCTTGCTTGATATTCCTAACAGAGTCAAGATTCACCTCTACCAGCAAAACGACTTCTTGTCAATAGACCAACTTAAAAGGAGTAACTTTGGAAGCACAATGTTTAGATATCCTATGAGCCCACAATGCTTCAGAGAGTACCACATGCCATCTCTTTGGGTGTTCCTCAGTCTTTTTCTTGACTAATTTCAACAAAACTTTATTACTCGACTTGGCTTGTCCATAAGAATGAGCATAGTAAGGAGAAAAACATAACAATTTGATACTATAAGATTCGATAAAGCTTTTCACCTCCTTAGACATAAAAGAAGCTCCTTGATCTGTACATAAAGTTTAAGGAATGACGAATCTATGAACAATATGCTTCAAAATAAAGTCAATTACCTCCGTATGAGTCATGTTCTTATGCGTCACGGCCTCGGCCCACTTGTTGAAGCAATCCGTCACAACTAGTATGAACCTATGCCCTTTTAATGACAGAGGATAAATTTGACCTATGAAATCCAAAGCCCACCTCGGAACGGCCATGGTTTGATAATTGGATTCAATACGGGGGTGCATGCCAATTGAACATTGCCGAACCGTTGACAAGTTTCACATCCTCTATAGTATTTGAAACAATCATCAATTATTTTTGGCCAATAGAACCCCGCTCTCCTAAGCAACCAATTCATCTTGTGGGCCTATTGATGAGTTTCACAAATCTCCTTATGAACTTCTCTCATAGCAACTTTGAATTGATCATTATCTAAGAACTTCAATAGCACACCATCTATATTTCAGTGATACAACTGGGCATTAAGCAAGTATATTTAAACGCTTGCCACCGAATTTTTTGATCAACCCTATGGGCTGGGATCTTTTAAGTAATCTATTAAGGGAATTCTCCAATCCTTTTCTGAATCTAAGCCACAAGCGTCCGAATTTGCAATTAACTAGGCCTCTATTTCGTTTGCAAATTCGTGCCCCCCCAATCTTCTTTTGAAATCTGGTCAAACCGGCCACACCAAGCCGGTCAGACCGCTCCAGGACTATAACTTGGCCATGTTCGTCCAAACTTTTGAAATAAAGCATTGACTTTTCTAAAATAAAGAACGCACCACTCTTAACATGATAGCTAGATACTTGCCGTGCCAAATTATCTTTCTAGAGTTTTTTCCCCTAGCAATGTGTCTAATGACAAAATCATCGAAATTAGCAATAATGTCTAAGCATTGATCAAGATATCTATTTTGTGACATATTAAAATATTTATATACCCCGACAACTTGTTGCACTATTAATTCTGAGTCACCAAAAGCTTCTAGATGCGTAGCTCCTATAGCTTCCAATATTTGTAAGCCGAATAACAAAACATCATATTCGTCTCGATTATTTGTGCAAGAATATTATAAGCAAACTGATGTCTCAAAGATACAATCATTGGGAGAAATCAAAACTACACCTATACCTTGTCCCTCTATGCAAGAAGAACCATTTAAATGAAGTTTCTAAGGTGTAACACTAAACAAATAGACGTCATTATCATAAGCAATATCCACATGATGATCTACTAGAAAATCAACTACAATCTGGCCTTTCATAAATTTCAATGATTCATAAGAGAAATCATATTCAATGGAAGTATACGCCCCTTGCCAATTCTCCTACTTAGAATTTGCCTTTGAAACATGTGTTTAATAACATTGGTTTGACAAGCAACTATACAAGTACTAGATAACAAGTAATAACGCAATTTGGTACAAGCATAGTATAAACATAAACAAAGCATTTCTATAAAGACAAACCTCATTTTGGTATCCAAAGGACGGCGGCTCAAATAAGTGATGACATGCTTCTTGCCATCCTCCTGTTGTGTCAAAACAGCGCTGATGACATTGTTGCAGCGGCGATGTAAAGCCGATACGGAATCCTAGCTTTAGCGTTCCCACCACGGGTGGAGATGATAAGTACCTTTTAAATCCCTCAAACGTCTCTTGCTGTTTTGACCCCCAAGTAAAATCGACTTCTTTCTTCAAGCAAAGTATAGNCCAAACCCGCACCTTTGACGGATTTGGGCTTGGTCAGTGATCAGTGGTCACTGGTGAGTCCTGTCACCTTTGACGGGTGGCCGGCCGTCAGAGGTGACAAACATCTCTGACGGGAAAATAAATAGACGTCCGTCAGAGGTGTTGGTCCCCGCTAGCTTAGGACCAGTTAGAACCCGTCACAGGTATCTCATCTCTGACGGACACATAAACAAAAGGCCGTCAGAGGTATTAGTCTCCGTAGTTAGGAATGTTTATGTGTCCGTCAGAGATGAGATACCTGTGACGGGTTCTAACTGGTCCTAAGCTAGCGGGGACCAACACCTCTGACGGACGTCTATTTATTTTCCCGTCAGAGATGTTTGTCACATCTGACGGCCGGCCACCCGTCAAAGGTGACAGGACTCACCAGTGACCACTGATCACTGACCAAGCCCAAATCCGTCAAAGGTGCGGGTTTGGGCCCGTCACAGGTAACCTTATCTAGTGTAGCGTGGAAATTAAATTTTCTGATTTTCTACGTTAAAATCTCAACAATAAGTTCTCATAGCATCATATGAGCTACACCTCTATATGAGTATCTGCTTGTTAATTAACCTTGTTTGATTTTACCAATCTAACTTGCATAAGCTAAGCTACTTGGCCGAGGTTAGCACGCACCTTGGGTGTGTTTTTATCTGCTTCCAACTGATTTCTCGCCAAGTACCGAGAATCCGCGTGCATCTTTCTCACCAGCTGAGACCAGCACCCAAAATAACATGGATGTAACAGATTGGAAGCTTTTTTCTACTCTCTTACATGTGTTGTAGCGAGTATTTAATTTGCCGAAGCTAACTGATCATGATGATGCAGTTTCAACTGGATGGTCCTGCATCAATGTATGTACTTCATTGCATGCCATTTGCAAATGCATGTTGCCAAACAAGACAAGCGAGGATTTATTGCAGGGCTTGTATCCGGTAAGGATTTAACGCAGGTTTCTGGCCGCTCTCACCAACATTGGCATACTGTATGGTCCAGTAGATCATCATTTTGGCATATTATCTTACCATAAATCTTGCACTAGGGTACCACTAACAGGGTAGGTAGTCCTTGTCGTATACCAGTTCCTCTGCTCCCTCCTGGAACCCCTGTCCACGTTGACTATTGTGCCATTTCCATCCATGCATCTTAATTACATTACACTTGCACTGTTGCACAGTATATATTATTCCGGGCGACTGTATATCAAAAAGCTAGCGACAAGCCAGGTTAATAGATATAAATCTGAACACTACATCAACGATGCAGCGTATCTGCCTAGCTAGCGAGTCAGGACAAGAGAACCGTGATTACAATATCGGCGACTAACAAATTTTCAAGGAAAGTGATCACTAATTAACTTTTGAATGGATAAGTTCATCGTCGTGCGATCATTTTTCTATAACTAAATTTAGTGTCCCATCACAATTACCGATTTTTTATTATACCGTCTCTCCCAAGACCCCACAAAAAGAATGACGGCATTTTTCTAGCAATTGCGTATTTGACGCTGTTTTGAAGTGTCACTATAAATTTGACTCTGTTTTTTTCTAAGTTTGCTAATTTGACCTTTCCTTTAAAAAATAAAGATCATATTTGACCCTATCCCATAAAGGCAAGCTAACTGTGTGAGCTCAAGAAAAAAGAGACGTTTATACCATTGCTCATTTGACACTAGTTTCTAATTTTTTTATTCAGCCCAAATATGTGACAAATTTATCATATGCTTGACATATTTGAATTAGGTTTCACGAGTTTTGACCAAATTAACATGGATTTCAAAGGCTTTTGACAATTTTAACTTGGTTTTTAAATATTTTTGACAAGCTCTCCCCCTCTCACAATGTTGGCGAGCTCTCCCGCACCTCTCTTTGTGCCTTTGGCTGGCGAGCTCCCATGTTGGACGCCTCCCGGCCTCCCCCCGCCGAGCATGCCACCTCCCGTGGCTCCCTCTGTGCGACTCCTTCCCCGTGTCCGCAAGCTCTCCGGCGCTGGCTGTCGCTCGCCGCCTGCCCTCCGTGCGTCGGCCTTCGCCTCCCTCCTCACGTGCTGGCGATCTCCCGTGCCGCACAAGATGTTGCTTCCTCCTTCTCCGCGCACATAGTCACCACTGCCCTACACACACCGGCCTCCCCCTTCCTCCACACACACGCTGCCACCGCCCATTGCCGTGACCAAGGCAACTATTGATATAACCATTGCTCACATCATAACTCAACCGGAAGACATCAGGATCAAGTTGTCCAAGTTCTGGAATCCAATTTGGCCACCTGCTACAATGTTGACTGCAAATAGCCACCAAATATGCATACGAGCTCCTTTTGGGCCCACGAGTACTTAATGGAAAGCTCTCGGAGTCCTCTTTCCAACGAATCCAGCCTCATCTCAAAATTCCAAACGAGTCGCTGGTAATTAAAGAAATAAGGTGTTGCGTCACCTGTCATGGGCCTTTCAGCTTGTAACTTTGTTTGGGATCCCAGCCCAAGTGTGGCCCATATGGGATACATCCCAACTTGGTGAAGCACGACCCTAGTGAACCCTTGGTCATCCTCCGACCTTCTTAAATAGCTAGATACCCCTTCAGGGTTTCTCGGAATTTTTAGATTAATGTTTAGGCATATTACTTTACCTTGTACTTATGTCTGTCGGTTAGACCGCCTAATTACTTGTCTTTATAACCCTAACTTATTGTGTGTTTTCAATTCCTATATGCAATATCAGATTGCTTTTATCATGTTCATGCTTGTTTCTTTGATTTGTTTGTAGGAATAAGGTTTGATCGCACCAACAAGATTAATATCCCACGGAGAGGTGTATTGATCGCTAAGATGTAACACAACAACGTCTTGTACAGTTGTAGTCCAATCGTCAACATTTCTCCCAAATCGTAGTTATCATCAACTCACCAAAAAATCAGGCCAACCAAAGCCGTGAGCGTATCAAGTGGAACTTAGGCTTTATCAAGTGGTATCAGAGTTTTCATTGCTCGGTGAGATTTTTTATCTACCTATAACCAGAAAATAGCCATAAAAAACTAGAATTTCATCCTTCATTACAGGAACACCCCGGGCTAGATATTATGTAAGCTACTTGAAGTTACAACACAAAATATTTAGTTGGATGGAGTATAAATAAAATTGAAATAAAACGTTAACCATCCACCTCATTGCTACCCTATCAAGTCAAATAGCAAACACATTATGAAACCCGAAGCGTCGAGTAGAGAGCATAGGAGATATTGCTGGGACTTAGCGTGCCAGTCAACTTCAGCCTGAGACATGCCCGTCAAACCACACGAAGGTGGTGACCAGATATGTTACGCGTCCTAGGAGATTTGTCAAAATTGCTACAGCTCTACATCTCAAATGCTCTAAACTCATACTCATGTGAATATAGTTCCCAGGTAAGCACTAGGTTCACATTTTCATCAAAGCAATGATAATCGGAAATAAGGCATAAATATAGATTAATATTCAAACTACAACTTGTTTAATTATACAACGGCTGACCAACCAAATATTCAAAGTTCAGCGGAAGCTTGTATACCTATCCCCACAAGTAGTCGACTAAGAGTAGACCCTCGGTGAACCAAGTTCTAAAAGAAATAGACGAATCCCGAAGCACTAAACTTAAATTAAATCTAACACCTGCAAAACAAATTTAGGACAGAAAGCCAAGAGTACATTAAAGAAGTTAATGTACTGGCAAGCTCATGTCAATCCTAATATACTACATGCAAGGCCAAAATTCAAAGGTAGGCTTTATTTAACTTAATTTTAGAATAAAAGCAATTTTTTATTCACAATCATTTGAAAAGGGAGCGGGCAATTCAATTAACAAACTATGAACATAGATATCACATTAATATTTGTTATAGAAACACCATAACCATACCCTCGTTGCACGTCCCAGCAACAAGGCATAATCTCTTCATCATTCTCATCCAATCCAACTGAATTCATCATTTTCAAGTTCACATTTCATAAACACAATTTAAAAACACAAAACTATACTCATGACACTTCACTAAGTCGCTCTTGACGGTGAGCACGTCTAATCGATTAGTTTTTCGATCTCTGCAGAGTGTGTACAGAGTTAACCATATGATATGAACGCTTTAGTTTGTTTCGTGCTTGTGAGGCACTACCAAACTCGTCATGGTGAATGTAGTCTACAGGTCATAACGAAGCCTTTACATTACTTAACGTCTAGCCTTTCACCAGCACAGCAAGTGTGAATCCACCATAGGAACGACCAAGACTTGTTAGGTGACGGGCCCATGCCTTAAACCTAACACCGTGGCAGTGAACAGATCCATTCCCCCATGAGACACTTAAACGTTGAACTGGACAGGCTTAGATGCCTAAACTACCCCAATAAAATGCAGGTAAATAGGTAGTTACTATGAATCATCTCTCAGACTAATTCATTCTTTCTCGGCCTACCACAATGCAAGCCTAGACCTTAAGTAACTTGTGGATGTGCGATAAACATTAGTCAACTTAGGCGAACACTCTTCCTATTGGTGTACACTACCACCATATATGCATATTTATAAGCATATTTAAACTCAAATGGGCATTTAGAAAATACTCAAATCCAACCTATGGTTACAAATAGAGGAATGTCAATATGTCAAGATGGATTATGCAGCAATAAGGTTATAGCTACCATTAACCAAATTTTAAATAACGCTTTTACCAATTACACGTGCAGTTTCGCAAACAACACTTGCCTCATCTGCAAAAACATAGGTTTCAATGTGATTAAAGGTAAGGAGAGGAAGAACTTGCCTTATTCTTTGGATAAGTTGGACAACACCTAAATCACTTCTTCACTGTCAATGTATTAATCTAAATAATTTACACGGTATGCCAATAAATACCAAAATATGCAAAAAATACAAAATGATCCAAAATGCATGATTTCTTTATAGTGGTTGTTGCTGACTTAAAGTGAATTAAGGTGAAGGAATTTCTATTTTCTCTCTTTTTATTTTTGAGTTATGAATTTTTAATGTTTGAACTGATAATGGTATTATTTACTTAGGTAGTGTTAAAAAATATCTTTACTAATTGATTTTGTTATAGTTAACCTTACAGATGTGAAGAGGCTTGTTTTCTAAGACTAACACAATTAGTTTCATAATTTTTGGAGTTTGTATAAATTTCTTATGCATTTTACAAGTAATGATATGATCTATGTTAATAATTTGTTATGTTAACTTGAGAGGCACTATATATGTACTAAGTGTTCTAGATTTTTATTAAAATGAATAAAGGGCATAATTATGTGAGTCTAACCAGATTTTATTTCAGCTTATCTAGAGCTAAGATGTATTCTATATGAAATCCACAATTTGTACATCATAGTTTAGTACTTACTTTACTACATAAAGGTTTAGAGATGTTTTGTACATTAAAAGTGTCAATGTCAAGGATAAGGCATACCTCCTATACACGGGTTAATGAAATATGGTGGAACTATATAACCAATAGTATATGACAAGGTATCCTTTAATCAACGAAATACGATTGAAAGAGAAGAAAATTATCTTTCCAGAGGAAGCAATCCGGAGGAAGTTTTCACCATATTCGTCGAATAGATCTTACCGGGCCGTTCTCGGCAACTTCTAGTCGACGAAATCAGTCAGCTATTCTATCCTTTATTGTATTCTGAGCATTTTTTACGATAATAATCCATATAAACTGGAGTAGGGTTATTACTCACCTTGAGAGCCCGAACCAGTATAAATCTCTGTCTTCTGTTTGCTTGATCGACTCTCATGAATACCTTAGTTCCAACGATCCCTACACTCTACAAATACCTTGGTCAGCGTACAACCCGTTGACAATGGCACACTAGGTAGGGGACTTGGTACTGCAAGGTTACGACGAGATGAGTTCTAGAATAGTATCCACCGACGAGGGCTTCTATAACCAACCTGGCCGAGGAGATCCAACCTAGCCAACCTTTGCGATGGTCCAAGTCGGCTCTATTGTCTTCCCAGTTTTCACTACGGTCCCGATCTCGCTCATGATAACGGCACAGGCGAATATGTCCAATTCACCGGCTGCCTCTCCGGTTTGATCCTTGAATGAGGCGCCAAAACCCCAATTTGTCAACGAAAACCCTAAGGCACCCAGTCGATGGCTTCGGTCAGCAAGCATGTGCTGACGAGGAAATCTGCCGATAAAGATGGTGCACGGTGTTCGATCCATAAGTCTTTTAGTCATCCACTAGCTGGATGCTGCATCATCATCCAGGCAAAAGATGAACTCGATGCTTGTGAAGAGGAAGGGACTCAGCATACTTCTTCGTACAAAGCGTGGTGTCTGATCCACAAAACTAAGAGTTAACCCCTAATAAGCTGCAAGATGTTCTTAAAGCTTACAGAACCAATCACTCGAGTTCCATGTTATCCGTTCCATGCTCGTAGAGATTGATTTCATGCGACGTCCATGGATGATAACCCTTCAGATCGTATGGTGGGATTCATCGCGATCGATCGCGATGAACCATCTGTCCTTCATGGCCTAGACGACGTGGAATCCTCCTATTCACGTTCTCCGCGCGATGTGAACGTGGTCGACATTGAGATCGAAGACAGGGGTACAAACGACCGTAGACCATGGGGTTCCACAGAGTAAGGCGAGTTCATTCGATCTCGAGATGCAACCCCTTCTTGCTTAGAGCCTGTCGGTACTCCCGCCGAGCACCTCACCGTTGTCAACAATTTGCTTCGACAACCTTCCTTCAACCCAGTAACCCTTCTGGAGGTGGACGTGTGGTTCAAGGGAATGGAGTCCACTATCACCAATCTCAACTCCTTTGTGGTGGCAGCCAGTCTGCCGCCTCTACCGATTCCCCCTCATGTCGATGAGGTTGCCAAGAACGTTGTCGATCCCAACGCACCTCGGAATGGTGAACTTCTCTTCCCTTGGAATGCCTCGCCACAATGACAAGATACTCGTGATCTCCGCGAACAACTAAATGACCGAAGGCGACAACAACAGGATCAGCGCGATGAAAGACGCCGACAACCCCAAGATCCTCAGCAAAGGGGTAGTCCAGATCATAAACCAACCCGTGGTCACCAAGATGCCTAAGTATGCCATGGTGACAGCGGACGCGACGAGGACAATGATTCCCAATCTTCGAACCCATGACATGTCCGAAGTCATGACCGACGACGTCGTGATCGCATGCCCAACTATAGTGATCCCTCGTCAACTTCTTCGTCATTGTCTAGGAGCGGTTCTCGCGGCCGCCATGGTTGCCAGCCACCCTTTCTTCCTGGGGGCGGATGTAGGGCTTTAAGCCTTTACTTTGAGAAGTAAATTGGTCCTCGAAATTCCATCCTGCGGTAGTCGAGTAGTACAACGGGAGCACAGATCCAGAGGAGTTCTTGCACGTCTACTCTACTGTTCTATAGGCCGTCAGCACAAACGACAATGCACTCACAAATTATTTGCCCACGGCGTTGAAGGGATCCGCTCGGTCATGGCTTGTTCATCTTCCCTGAAACTCGAAATCTTCCTGGGTGGATCTCTAGAAGCAGTTCGTCGCAAATTTCTAAGGCACCTACAAGAGGCACGCGATCGAGGACGATCTCCGTGCCGTTATACAGAATCCCGGTGAAACCCTCCAAGACTTTATTCGGCACTTTAACGATTGTCGGAACACAATCCCCATGATCACCAGCGCATTGGTGATATGGGCCTTCAAATCCGGCTTCCGATATTGCTACACGATTCAAGAACTGGTGACAAGGCAGGCATCATCTGCCATGAAGCTGTTCGAGATCATTGATAGGTGCGACCATGCAGGCAAAGCTATCCGGAGAAATGGCGGGAAAGAGAAGGTTGCGAAAGAGAAGCATCTGGCTAAAAATGACAACCCAGAACCAAGTCGCTAGTCCAGTCGCAAGAAAGGAGGAAAGAGAAAGGCACAGTCATAGAACAAGTTGAGGAAGCTCCCCAACGACCTCCTTCGTAAGACGACGGCCCAGTACAACAGTGGTGTCCAGTACACAAGTCCAGCACTCTGTTGGCGCGGAATTTCGACCCGCCTTGCAACCAAACGGGTTCCACGTTTCCACGGCGGCCTGGGAGATTTGCTTTACTCCAGTGCAGGTCCAAAGGCTTGCCTAGTCGTGTGTAGAGCGTGCCAGTTGATTTGATCTGCAATCAACAAGATAAACAAGCAAACCGTGTTAGAAAACAATGGCCGATCAGCCGATAGGTCGATGTCGCATTGTTGTGGGCCAGCCGATAGGGCAAAGCTATATCGGCTTACTTGTGATAAAATAAGATTAAAGCATGGATTTAATCTTATCGGCCTTCATCAACATATTAACATCGATTAATGGCATCAGCCGATAAGGGATAACAAAGATAACTACACTAGCTAATACTCTAGTGCAAATCTATATGAACCAATCAACCAATATAAATATGTCGACCACAGATAAGCCCCAAAGAGTAATCTATAACAGATATATCTATATTCATCGATCCGTTCATGTAGATGGCAGATACACATAAAAACCTTACGAAAATCATGCATATCAGGCAAGACTGGCTGAAACTCCAGTGCTATCTTTAATTACAATCGAAAACAGGCTTTGGGTTAGATCTCAAGACAGGACTAAGGTCGATGGCAACTCAAAGTGTGAATTGAGACTTAACACAAAGAGAATCAAGTCGCTGATTGCTTTTGGGGATGGTAAATGCACTGAATGATTTAACCAAGCATAATAATTAGACCACCATCAGCAATAAACCCTAAAACGAGTAAATCACTGGCGAAGCGTAATTAAAACACCTGTCAAAATCATCCAAAACATGATAAACGATGAACACATCATCGAGGCTTTAACGTATCTAAAGCGACACGCTAGCCCCGACGATGCAGATCGTCGGGCACGAGTTCTTACCTCTGCTCCGGGGAAGCAAGAACTCGTCGGAGTTGACCTCTTGCGAGGGTTGGCGATGCGCCGAAAATAGATTGAAACAAACTGGTTGTTGTATTTGGTTGTGAGAGAGTTTCTATGTACAAACTATCGGGATATTTATACCCGAGATTACAACAGGGTCCTTGTAGGACACGATCTTATCTCTAACAAACAAACAAGTCTTTGCGGCAGACCCTTGCCATAGATTAGATCTAAACCAACTTGATTTACAAAATACAATTGCCTAAAACCGAGCCTTATCTTTATTTGGCAACTTCCTTGAAGCTTATCTCGAGCCCAAACCAAGCCCACGCTGACTCTGTCAACTTCCAGCCTCTATCGGCCAATCAACCATATTAAATCCGTATCGGCTGATACACTCTTCCTACTAGCGCTCCTTCCAGTCCGATACGTTCATCGAGTCCGATACAATGCTTGGTCCGACTCCAACTTAATCCTTCCTCTCTGCTTCAGTTTCCTCTTTCCTCTCCGGGTCGATTATGAAAATCTGCTGTTAACACATGCCCCCCAATTTCGCTTCATTATATAATGTGGCGGAATTAGCTCCAAGGATCCCATCGACTTCTTCACTAGGGTTTACCTGGAAACCGCGCAGATCCAGATTCACAGCTCTCCGCCGCCGATTTAGTAACCACTCGCGTTCTTCAACTCCGGCGACCCCTCGGCGTCCCATCGGCATCAACCCCCTCAACGGTGACCTCTTCAACAACAATGGCTTCCGCTCCATTTTATACCTCCGAGATCCCTGTGGTAAGTCAGCCCCTTCGCATTTCCATTTTCTTGCCGAGTTCTTCAAATTAGGGTTCCTGCTCTTGCCCCCCGGGTCTTATTCTTCATCGTCGTTCTTATGACATAGGTCTTCAAAAACCAAATCTTGATCCCCACCAACGACAAATCACATCGATTCCTGCTAGGCCCCATTGGCAATTGCGACCCAACCTGGCTGATAAACGCCGAGACAAACAGAGTCCCCTTCCAACAAACCAAGCCCAATGTTTCTTCGTGGAAGCATACTTTCAGATCCTGGCCATCTAAGCTCAATGGGTACAGAACCTGGCATAAGAGGATTGCTGCATCCAAACAGGTTCACTGGGACGAAATAGGAATCGGCCAATGCATTACCTTATCCCTGGCCGATACCAAGAAAAACGAACCACTTATGTCAGCGGCCACCTACTTCTGGTCCAGCACCTTGAACGCTTTCCTGTTCAAGCAAGGTCCGATGACCCCAACTTTGATTGACGTCAAGCTGCTAACAGGACTAGACATCCAGTCCGAAATCAATCCCTTCAGCCTCCTGGCAAACAGCAGCCATAAATTTAAAACCAAGAAAATTGGAGGCTGGTCTGGATATATCTCTGAGCATATGGAACAAGGATCAATCTCAGAGAGAGAACATGTGGCCTTCCTGATGCTATGGTTGGAAAGATTTGTTTTCTGTGGATCAACCTGCGGCTCCACTCTAAATTGCTAACACTTGGCTCAAGCCCTGGTTGATAAGAAACAAATCCCCCTTGGCCGATATCTCCTAGGAGCTGTCTATCGGTTGCTTCACTCCGCCACCCAAGATCTGATGCTGAAGCAAACAGTGGCGCATGGAGGACCATGGTGGTTTGTCCAACTCTGGCTAACTATTCATACCAACACCATAGTCGATCGGCCTCCATTATTGGACTCCTGCTTCCCATCAAAGTATGCCGATCATGAAGATCCCAGAACCAGAAGATGCATGTCTTTTGGAGAAGCGGCCTCTGTTTACCCTAGAGCGGATCAATCGGCCGAAGACATGTCCACATGGTTCATCCGGTTCTACACCGGTCCCCCATCAGTTAAGATGGACATATTCGTCTACACGTCAGACTAGGATTTTGCACTCCCCAATGACCTTCACTTGGACTTGGTGAACGACGATATGGAGTCACGGGAATCGTTCATGATCGGCATCACCCCATGCCTGCTCCCAGTAGGCATATTCCAAGGAAGAAGCACCAGCCTATCCTATGAATTTTACAATCCCATAGTGGCTGCTAGACAGTGCGGGCTTGGACAACTTCCCATCAATTTATATTTCCACAAACTCCTAGAGAGCAGAGGCATGGTTTCATCAGCGCTGGTCATGAGCAAAGCACTAGAGATTGAAACCCCAAATCTGGGTGACTGTCACCGATTGCATCTGAGCGCCTTCATCCATATCAGCTTCCAGGCATGGTGGCAAGAATGGGCCGCTCATATCCTCCATCAATCAGCCGGATTTCACTTAACAGAGCTCATCCAAGATATCAACCCTCAGGTCCCCGATGGTCCGATTCCATCTGTAAGCAACAGTGGACAAAAGATATCATACGCAATGGTCTTGGCTCCATCGGGTAACTCTGTCATGGAATTGACTATCGGCCTTACTGCCCCAAACGTCTCATCACTGCTCCAGGGGCCGATAGCCAAAGAAGCCACCAAAAGGAAGGCGCCAGCAAGGGACAAGCCCCACAAACCTGTGAAAAAGCCCAAGGCTGCCGACCAGGCCAATCCTGTAGAACTGGACCCCTCCGTAGAAGAATTCTTCGATGAACAAGTAATAGAGGAGGAAGTCGATGCAGCTGCTGCCGATCTAGCTGAAGAAGAAAATCCATCGGCTGAAACCGCTAAAGAACCATCGGCCAAGACCACTACAATCCCATCGGCCGATGACCAAGTCGTTGCTGCCCAACCAAGGAAAACCAGACATGCAGTCCGCAAGGTTAGCGCATTTCCTTTACTGAATCTACGCAATCCCCTTCTGCTGGTATGCTATAATTTGATATCCTTTTCAGGCTGCCGCGTCATCTGTGCTCAAGGAGAGAACTCAATCGGCCCCTTTAAGAACTAAGAAAACAACCTTGCAAAGGCGTGGACAGACCAAGGCTCGATTAAGAACTCCTTCTCCTTCTCCACCACCCTCTTCGATTGCTTCGGTAAGAGTTGACCCCCTTTTTTTTGTTTTATTCTTTTAACGATAGAGATCTGATTGTCCTCGTTTATCCCTCTTCAGCCGCATGCTCCATCACTCGCACCACATCGGCCCTCGCCTTCGCCCACCGTTTCAAGACAGCAAAAGTAGGCCGATGCGGGCACAACCGATGTCCTATCACAGGTAAACCAGATCACTTCAAATCCCTTGCCGATTTTTATTTGACCGAGCTAACCCTGCCCCATCTTGTTGTTCGTAGAACTTAGCCGATATGTTCTCTTTTGACATCAGCCAATTTCTTGATGACGAGGACCAACAGCCACCTGTCACGGCCAAGGCGTCAATCTCTGACGATCTGAAGAACCGGCTGTCCGATATCGTCAAGCGGCTAGAGTCGTCATTGGAGTACTTGGTGGAGGACTGCAATCCCATCAGGAGCAGAGTACAAGAAATTGAAGATCAATTGCCTGAAAACCTGATGGAAATCCTAACACCGGCCATCTTCTTGGAACAATACTGCTTCAAGCTTCAGAAGGCTAAAGAAAGAATCGCGGAGAGGCGGGAACGTGAGAGCTTGGAATCGGCCTTAACCGCCAGCAAAGCTCAGGTCAATTCTGATAAGACCAAGCTAGACGAGCTGGCCGTTGAGCCGATTGTTCTGAACAACAGACTCGAAGAACTTCACCGCCTCGAAGCAGATCTCGTGTCCAAGCTGGAAGCAACTCGCAAAGAAATCCAAGAAGTCAAGGGTGGGATAACCGCATCGCCAAAGGCCATAGAGGACCAAACAGCGAAGCTGAAGGCATCGGCCATATACTTAGCAACCCTGAGCAAATCCTTAAAACCGATTCCAGGGTCGATGGCCGATGACGCCCAAGCCATAGAAGACATTGATCAAATCCGTCGTAGGGCCATTGTAGCTATTGAAAACTTCATAGGGTAATGTAATATATTTTGTGTCCTTCTTATAAATAAACATCCTCCTAATTTAGTTAATCTCATCGGCCCATTAGCCGAATTTGATCTCAACCTGAACAAGTCCAAGTCTGACAAAGTTTTGATAATTAATCTCATCGACCCATCAGCCGAATTTGATCTCAACCTGAATAAGTCCAAATCTGAACAAGCCCAAGCCTGACAAAGTTTTGATAATTAATCTCATCGACCCATCAGCCGAATTTGATCTCAACCTGAATAAGTCCAAATCTGAAAAAGTTTTGAAACCCCAAACTTGAATTATTCTCATAAACTTGATAAACTTGAAGAACTTTAAGTCCATAAACTTGGATCAATCCGATAAGACCAATAAACTTGAAGAGTTTTGGGCCTGTATATATAAATGCCCCCCAAATTTTGAAAGATGAGAGCTCATGTTATAAAATTTGAACTAAGGGCGATAATGCATGTCGGCCATCTAAAGACGATGTATACCACATCGGCTATTATCATAAATCGGCTAGCGGGCCGATCATGAGTCGATCCAGACGCTAGGATAATATTTCTTTAAATACATGCCATTAAGAGCTCGTCCATAAATTTCACCATCTAGCCCCTTGAGCAAATAAGCATTGTGGGGAACACATCGATGAATTTGAAAAGGACCTTCCCAATTAGGTGACCACTTGCCGAATTTATTATCTCTGGAGCCAATTGGCAATATCAACTTCCAAACCAGATCCCCTTCGTCAAAGGACTTGGCAACAACTTTTTTGTTATAATGACGAGCCACTCTATCTTTATCTCGTTTGATTTTCTCCAAGGCCCGCAACCGGACGTGTGCCAAATCATCCAACTCATCGACCATAAGATTATGGTATTCATCGGCTGTCAAGTAGTTTTGCAAAGCAATCCTTCTTGAGCCGATGTTGGTTTCTCATGGTAGCACAGCTTCATGTCCATAAACCAGCTGATATGGAGGCACTTGAATCGTACCATGACAGACCATCCGATATGCCCAAAGGGAATCGGCCAGCGTCGTATGCCATTGCTTCGGCTGTTCGTCGATTTTTCTCTTGATCAACTTGATTAAAGTCTTATTAGAAGCTTCTGCCTACCCATTAGCTTGCGCGTAATACGGAGAAGAATTCAACAATTTAATGCTTATGCTGTCGGCAAACTGGACGAACTCATCGGACACGAAGATTGATCCTTGATCGCTGGTCAGTGTCTGCGGTAATCCAAACCGATATATGATATGCTCTTTGACAAACTGAATCGCTTCCTTGGAATCAACCTTCTTGAGAGGAATGGCCTCTACCCACTTGGTGAAATAATCTATAGCCACCAGGTATACTTGTGCCCTTTGCTTGATGGTGGATGGATCTGTCCGATCATGTCTATACTCCATCCTCGAAACGGCCACGGCTTTATGATTGGATGCATAGCCAATGCCGGTGCTCTCTGAATTGCTCCAAACTTTTGGCAATCTTGACATCCTTTATAGTACTTGAAACAATCCTCAAGCATTGTCGGCCAAAAATATCCGACGCGCTTCAAAAGCCATCTCATTTTATGGGCCGATTGATGGGTTCCACAGATCCCCTCATGTACCTCGCTCATCACAACTTTGGCCTCCTCGGGACCTAGGCACTTGAGCAAGACACCATCAATCGTCCGATGGTATAAGTCATGGTCTAACAGGACATACTACAATACTTTGTATTTCATCTTCCGCGACGCCGACTGGGAAGGATTTTTCAAATAATCAATGATAGCAAATCTCCAGTCGTGGGCATCCACGGCAGCGATTTGAACCTGAACGTCCTTAGCCATCGGCCTATATCCCGATGCCCCCTGAGCGAGATCATTGGCCTCGAAGTTCTGCTTCCTGGGTATATGCCTCATCGTCACAATCTTGAAAACTTGTAGCAACTCCTTGCATTCCTCATTGTAAACTCTGAGCATGTCGTTCTTGCATTCATACTCGCCAAAAAGTTGATTGATGATCAGCTGTGAATCACCAATGATTTCTACGGAATCAACCTCGACCTCCTGTAATAACTGCGAACGTTTAAGCACCGCTTCATACTCTGCTTGATTGTTAGTATAATAAGGCTTGATGGTGAAAGCAAACTCGAAGCTTGCCCCCCGAGGGGATATGATGACCAGGCCGATACCGCATCCATGTCTGCAAACAGATCCATCAAAATACAGCGTCCATGGCACAATATCTGCATATGCAACTGAATCATTTCTGTGTTGAACAATGAAATCTGCCAGGGCTTGTCCTTTGATTGCTTTGGCCGATTCATATCTAAGGTCAAACTCTGTTAAAGCAAAAATCCACTTCCCAATTCTTCCTTTTAAAACAGGGGCCGATAGCATGTATTTCATCACATCGGCCTTACTTACCACAATGCACTCGTTGGGGAGTAAATAATGCCTCAACTTAGTACATGAAAAATACAAGCATAGACATAACTTCTCCACCGGCGTGTACCTTGTCTCGGCGTCTAACAACCTCCTACTGAGATAAAAAATAGCTCTTTCCTTGCCATCGATGTCTTGAACCAAGACTGAGCCGATGGATTTCTCATCGGCTGATAGGTACAGCCTGAATGGAACCCCTTTCTGTGGAGGGATTAGAACTGGGGGAGAACTTAAATATTCCTTGATATCGTCCAGCGCTTTCTGTTACTTATCACCCCATACGAACTCCTGATCGACCTTTATCTTCAACAACAGAGTGAATGGCTCTATCCTGCCTGATAGGTTTGATATGAAGCGCCAGACGAAGTTGATCTTCTCGAGCAGAGATTGTAACTTGGTCTTGTTTGTTGGAGGCTTTATATTTTTTATAGCATCAATGTTCTTCTACGTAATTTCAATTCCCCTCTCATGGACCAAGAAACCCAGAAACTGACCGACCGATACACCAAAGGCACACTTGTTATGGTTCATCTTTAAACCATATTTCCTTGCTCTTTTTAGTACCTTGCGTAAATCAGTCAAGTGCATATCGTACTCCTTGGACTTCACGACGACATCATCAATGTAAACCTCGATTAGCGAACCGATAAGATCATGAAAAATGTAATTCACACCCCTCTGATAAGTAGCTCCAGCGTTTTTTAAACCGAAGGTCATGACAACCCACTCATACAGGCCGATTGCCCCCAGACACCAGAAGGCTGTCTTGTGAATATCTTCCTCGGCCATGAATATCTAGTTGTAGCCTACGTTCCCATCCATGAAACTGATAATTTTGTATCCAAACGCAGCATCTAGCAGCAAATCGGCCAACAGCATAGGGTACTCATCTTTTGGCGTAGCTTTATTCAAGTCTCTGAAATCGATACATACCCTAAGTTTGCCGTTTTTCTTCAACACCGGAACTATATTGGAAACCCACTCCGCATATCAGCAGGGTCTAATGAAATTAGCGTCGTAAAGTCTAGTGATCTCTGCTTTGATAGCTTCATGCATATCGGCCTTAAATCTCCTAGGAGCTTGCTTAAACGGCCGATAGCCTGGTTTGATAGGTAACCGATGTTCTACGATCGATTGGCTTAAACCTGACATCTCATGATATTCCCATGCAAAGCAGTCCATGAATTCTTTCAAAAGGTTCATCAAATTATTTTTATATTCTATTGGTAGGTTAGCACTTACATACGTCGGCCTAGGCCTATCACCTGTGCCTATATCAACTTCTTCGAGCTGATCGGCCGACGTAAAGCCTTGTCCCCGTTTTCCGTCTAGCTCATCCACCGCATCGTCTGTGTAGGGGTTAGCTTGCTCATCTTGGGCAGTGGATGGTACATCTTTGTTAAAGTAACTGATTGTCTTGATCTTCAATCGTCTCGATATCACAATCAGTCACTTTGAGGAAATCGGCATCCCAAACTCGTCCGGATAAGCAGTCGATTCCCTCCATCTCCCAAACTGCGAGATCGGCATTGGCCACGTGTACTGACCGATCGGCCTGTACGATCTCGACCTGGTCCCCTTGCCATTGTATAAGGCATTGGTGCATTGTTGAAGGGATGCAACAATTTGCGTGGATCCAATCTCGCCCCAACAACAGGCTGTAGGAACCCTTTCCATCGAAGACGAAGAAGGTGGTGGGTATCGTCTTGTTGCCCACGGTGAGCTCCACGTTTAGCACCCCCTTCGCCTCAGATGCGTTGCCACCAAAGTCTTTCAGCACCATGTTGGTCTTGATGAGGTCCTCCGGTACTTTTCCAAGCTTCCGGAAGGTTGTATACGGCATTAAGTTCACTGCTGCACCGCCATCGACCAGCATCTTCGTCATCGGCCGCCCGTTGATGAATCCCTTGATGTATAACGGTCGTACGTGCCTGTGCCTACTGTCAGCCGGCTTGTCGAATATAGCCTGGTCCGGTGACAACTGTAGTCGAGCCGAGGACTGCTCATCGTCGGCTATTGCTTCATTGGCCGTCTGTACGCTGTATTCTGCTAGCAATATGAAAACAATATTAACAGAAGCCGATGCTACACCTTTACCTTTGGCGGACGCAGGAGCTCGAGCTGTCTTGGAGGTGCCCTCATTGGCCTTGACCACCGTAGATTTTATCCTCCACTCTTTTTTAGTTCTGGTGGGCCGATGGACTGTTGTCGCTTGCTGCTCCTAGACCTGCTCCTTCTTCCTCAGCCTCTGTACCCGTCGTTTTTGGGTCTTGGTAAACACTTCGCTTGGGCACCACTGAGGATTCTAGGGTTGACCGTCGTCTTTGTCATGATGATCTTGGCGCATCGGCCCTAGCCTTTCGTGCACAGATTTTCTTTGCTTGGCTAGCCGATGCGCTTGCCAGCATGAACTGCCCTGATGAGAGTCTTCTGTGTCATTGCAGGCAGGGCACTCCTGAATGGATGGCAACCTCATTCCCTCATTCCAGCAGAACCGGAAAAACTCGCACTCCCAATGCGGGTCAAAGGAGTTGTCTTGCTCGGTGTAGTCTTGCGCTTGTTCTTTCTACCGCTGCTGGTATTTTATGATCAGGCCCTCCGAGGTCTGATAAGGTCGCTTGCCGGTCCGATGGCCACCGCCGTCGGCCCTGTCCGCCCGCACCATGTTGACTGGGAACGGGTGTCCTTCTATTTTCATCGGTCGCTTGGCATCGTCGATCTTAATCCTGCCTTGCTCGATGGCCGATTGGATCTATTGTCGGAAGATCTTGCATTCATTAGTATGATGGGAATAGGTGTTGTGCCCCAATATCTCCTCTTCTTGATTTCTTCGGCCGATGGAAGTATATGACCTACTAGCAGCTGGATCTGCATTTCTTGCAAGAGTAAGTCAAATATTTTGTCGGCCTTATTGATGTCGAAGTCGTATTTGTCCTCCTTATCGCCCTTTTTGGCCCATTGGCATGTTGTCGTCTTCTTCATTCGGGCCCACTCGGCCAGATCGACATCGACATCTTCTTCATTATCTTCGTCGGAGGCGTATTGATAAATTGTATTAATTTTCTTCGTGAACTTCTTCACCTCCTGGAATCGTTGCTCGTGGGCCGATACCCGCTGTGCTAGCTGAGCTAGGCTTTCAAATTCCCGAGAAGAGAATCTCTCTCGTATCGGCCCTAATAATCCTTGGAACGCCAGATCGGCTAGTTGAGAATCGGTCAGGCTAAGGCTGTAACACCTGTTCCTTATGTCCCTGAACCTTTGAATGTACTCTGGGACTGATTCATCAACACGTTGCCTGATGGCGGTGAGATCGGACAGTTTCATCTCTTGTACACCATTGTAGAAATATCTGTGAAACTGTTTCTCAAGATCTATCCATTCTTTGATGGAATTGCAGGGTAAAGAGGAGAACCATGTAAATGTAGACCCTGATAAGGACAAAGGGAAAAACCTAACCCTCAACGCCTCTATGGCCGATACCTCTCCACACTGTGCTAGGAATCGGCTCACGTGCTCGTATGTCGAGACGTTGTCCTGCCCTGAAAACTTGGAGAAGTCCGGGATCTTGTATCGGCTTGGCAGTGGTACTCTCTCAAACTCCTCGGGGTACGGATGCTGATACACCGTAGAGTTCTCCTTGGGCTTCAAGCCGAACTGATCTCGCATCACCTCGGCTATCATGTCGGCCCAATATCCTGCGGGCTGATGTGGGAAGTCCTAGTGGTAGGACTGCTGCAGGCCCTCTGCCCGATATTGCTTGGGAGAGTACGGTTGGAAGTGATGATTTAAGTTCTGCACATCGTACTGCCCTGCAACATACTGCTAGTAGCCTTGCGGCATGTTGTAAGCAGTCTGTGGTGGAGGGTTACTGAACACAGGGGCTTGAGGTTGTCCGACCGATGGCGGGTTTACTGGATTCTGCTGCATCGGCTCGACCACCGGTAGGTTCCCCTTCATCCACTGTGCAAATTGCTCCTCCGTGATGTGCTGGGGACTTCCTCCCGCTTGCTTGGCCAGGACCAGTGGCATGATTGGCACCGGCTGAGCCGATGGAGGCGGGGTCGGCTGTGGAGCTGAACTCAGATCGGTCCTCAGGGTCCGATAAGCTAGGAACTTGTTTTCAGGCAAGAAAATCGGCCTCTGAGGTTTGTACTGGTGAATTGAGCCATCTAAGATTGACTTGACCGTGTTAGTCAAGGTGTTCACCAGAATCCCCGACTGGTTGACTAGCGCAGAGTGGACTGCGGAGTCGATGCGGTCTTGCAACATTGGCGCGGCGTTTTCTTCAGTTTTTACGGCATGGTCGTGGGCTGCCGCCGACGTGCTGGCTGCATCTCCAGGGCTCGGCAATACCATCTTAGTTTTTTGAATGAGAGTGCCTTGCCGAGTCCAAGAATACGTTTGCTGGTACATATTCCGGAACTGCTCAACCAGCTTGTCCATTTCAGCTGTTTGCTCCTCGTTGAGCTGGTCGGCGGTCACGGTGATGACGTTCTCCTCGGAGATCTCACCCTGCTTTGACATGTTGCAGTGATCTTGTTGCTGTTGCAAAGCTTGTGTTCTTGAGGTCCCACCGGGCGTGCCAAAAGTGTGTTGGCGCGGAATTTCGACCCGCCTTGCAACCAAACGGGTTCGTCATCGCATGCCCAACTATAGTGATCCCTCGTCATCTTCTTCGTCATCGTCTAGGAGCGGTTCTCGCGGCCGCCATGGTTGCCAGCCACCCTTTCTTCCTGGGGGCGGATGTAGGGCTTTAAGCCTTTCCTTCGAGAAGTAAATTGGTCCTCGAAATTCCATCCTGCGGTAGTCGAGTAGTACGACGGGAGCACAGATCCAGAGGAGTTCTTGCACGTCTACTCTACTGTTCTATAGGCCGTCAGCACAAACGACAATGCACTCACAAATTATTTGCCCACGACGTTGAAGGGATCCGCTCGGTCATGGCTTGTTCATCTTCCCTAAAACTCGAAATCTTCCTGGGTGGATCTCTAGAAGCAGTTCGTCGCAAATTTCTAAGGCACCTACAAGAGGCATGCGATCGAGGACGATCTCCGTGCCGTTATACAGAAGCCCGGTGAAACCCTCCAAGACTTTATTCGGCACTTTAACGATTGTCGGAACACAATCCCCGTGATCACCAGCACATTGGTGATATGGGCCTTCAAATCCGGCTTCCGATATTGCTACACGATTCAAGAACTGGTGACAAGGCGGGCGTCATCTTCCATGAAGCTGTTCGAGATCATTGATAGGTGCGACCATGCAGGCAAAGCTATCCGGAGAAATGGTAGGAATTACAATCCTTAATTACAATCAAAAACAGGCTTTGGGTTAGATCTCAAGACAGTACTAAGGTCGATGGCAACTCAAAGTGTGAATTGAGACTTAACACAAAGAGAATCAAGTCGCCGATTGCTTTTGGGGATGGTAAATGCACTGAACGATTTAACCAAGCATAATAATTAGACCACCGTCGGCAATAAACCCTAAAATGAGTAAATCACTGGCGAAGCGTAATTAAAACAACTGTCAAAATCATCCAAAACATGATAAACGACGATCACATCATCGAGGCTTTAACGTGTCTAAAGCAACACGCTAGCCCCAACGATGCAGATCGTCGGGCACGAGTTCTTACCTCTGCTCTGGGGAAGCAAGAACTCATCGGAGTTGACCTCTTGCGAGGGTTGGCGATGTGCCAAAAATAGATTGAAACAAACTGGTTGTTGTATTTGGTTGTGAGAGAGCTTCTATGTACAAACTACCGGGATATTTATACCCGAGATTACAACAGGGTCCTTGTAGGACACGATCTTATCTCTAACAAACAAACAAGTCTTTGCGGCAGACCCTTGCCATAGATTAGATCTAAACCTACTTGATTTACAAAATACAATTGTCTAAAACCAAGCCTTATCTCTATTTGGCAACTTCCTTGAAGCTTATCTCGAGCCCAAACCAAGCCCACGCTGACTCTGTCAACTTCCAGCCTCTATCGGCCAATCAACCATATTAAATCCGTATCAGCCAATACACTCTTCCTACTAGCGCTCCTCCCAGTCCGATACGTTCACCGAGTCCGATACGATGCTTGGTCCGACTCCAACTTAATCCTTCCTCTCTGCTTCAGTTTTCTCTTTCCTCTCCGGGTCGATTACGAAAATCTACTGTTAACACACTCACACATTCGAGGAGTGCACCATGTTCCAAAAGGCCATGGCAAGGAAGATCGCTCAAGACTAGGGAAAAAGGGTTCGCATGGTAGAAAAGGACGACCGTAATCCTCCGATCGACTATGAACCAGAGTTCCTCGACTTCATCGACTTCGGCCAATATGTGGCCCACATCTTCGGTTGTTCAACTTCTTATTCTTCAAAAAGAGAATACAAGAAGATAGAACGCGAGGTGTGCTCCACAACCCAGGGGATGGTGTCTAAAATGAAGTGGTCAGATCAGAAGATCGAGTTCTCCGATGTCGACCACCCAACCCTGACGATAGCCCTCAGACGATATCCTGTAGTTGTGGAACCTACAATTCGAAACGTCAAAGTCGCCCGAGTCCTTGTCGACAGTGGCAGCTCCATCAATCTCCTCTTCACTAGCACGCTTGACGCAATGGCGATCCCAAGAAGCCAGCTCATCCCTTCAGAACAACCCTTCTACGGCATTACCTAGAGTCATCATCAAGACCTCTAGGAAGAATCATGTTGCTAGTGACATTTGGCAAAACCGACAACTTCTGAACGTAGTAGATCACGTTCGACGTAGTTGAGTTTGACACAGCTTACAACACTATTCTCGGAAGAACAGCACCGGCCAAGTTCATGACAGCATCACATTATGCTTATCAGCTGATCAACATACCAGGACCCAAATGGACGATCACAATATCGGGAAATGCGAAGATGGCCGTGCAGTGTGACAAGAGGAGCCTTAACCTGGTCAAGCAAACTCCCACCACGCCCGTCCCAACTGAACTTCATTAGAAAGTGACCAAGCCCAACTCAGCGCCCAAGCCAAATAGTGTGATAAAGATTAATCCTGCTAACTAGTAGCACCCCTGACAAGACGGTCAAGATCGGGCCGAGCTTGACAGCAAATAGGAAGTCGAGATGATCACCTTCCTCCACGACAATGCATACATGTTCGCTTGGCAACCGTCCGACATGCCCGAGGTCCCTAGGGAGGTGTTTGAGCACAAACTGGTGGTCCGGCCCGACGCAAAACCCGTCAAGCAAAAATTGCGTCATTTTGCTCCAGGCCGCAAAGAGGCTATACGAGAAGAACTTGACAAACTTCTCCAAGCCGGTTTCATCAGAGAAGTCCTTCATCCAGAGTGGCTCACAAATCCAGTCATGGTGTGCAAGGCAAACGACAAATGGAAGATGTGCATAGATTTCACCGATCTAAATAAGGCATGCTCGCAAGACTTCTTTCCTGTTCCACGTATTGACAAACTAATAGATTCTACCATCGGATGCGAATGTTGAGCTTTCTCGACGCCTATTCCGAGTACCATCAAATCAGCATGGCCAAAGAGGACGAGGAAAAGATGGCCTTCATCACACCCTTCGGTGTATTTTGCTATGTCCAGAAGCCCTTTGAACTGATCAGCACCGGGTCCACTTACTAGCACGAGATTCAAAGGGCTTTCTGATCCCAACTCGATAATAACGTTGAAGCCTACATCGATGACATTGTGGTCAAAACAAAGACACGAGATCGCCTCATTGATGACTTAGGGGAAACGTTCAACAATCTCCGAAGACACCGGCTCAAATTAAACCCACAGAAGTGCACGTTCAGAGTACCATCAGACAAATTGCTTGGCTTCCTCGTCTCCGAACGAGGTATCCAAGCAAACTTGGACAAAATCAAGGCCATCGAGAACATGAAGTCGCCGACAAGGCTCAAGGAAGTCCAAAAGCTTAAATGATGTATGGCAGCTCAAAGTTGGTTCATGGCAAGGATGGGAGAACGAGGACTACCCTTGTTCAACCATTTAAAGAAACGAGAAAAGTTCGAGTGGACAGTTGAGGCTGAGGGGGTGTTCTCCGCACTCCAGGGTTACCTCGCCAATCCACCTGTCCCCGTCGTCCCACAACTTAGGAGGATCTCTTCCTCTATATCGTCGCAACTCCGTACTCAATAAGCACTATCGTCATTGTCGAGTGCGAGAAGATATAGCAACCAATTTACTATGTCAGTGAAGTACCGCACGACGCCAAGACCAGATATCCTCAGATCCAAAAACTTCTCTACGCTATGGTCATGACATCCGAAAGTTGTGCCATTACTTCTAGGCCCACAAGGTCATGGTCGTCTCATCGCACCTCCTTGGTGAGGTTGTCAGAAACAAGAGCACCAAAGTTGATGGGTTAAAGGACAAAGGTTTAGATAGGTTCAGGCCTTCTATAAAGAAGTAATACCCTACTCCTGTTTTGGGGATTATATCCACCAAGTTTTTGTTGATCTGACGATCGAGTGATGTATGTCAAAGAAAATCTATGCTCTGCCCTTCAGTGGGCGCCCTACCCTCCTTATAAGATAGAGACTTAACCACATACGGTATCGGTCTCTTAATTCTCATCTATAATATTGCCGACTCAGGACCATAAGCCGTTCCTTAATGCACAAGTAAACATAATACTTAAGTCCTAAACCGTTACATAATCGTCATATAAAACCTATCCCTTATAACCAATTGGATGGGCCAGTCGTGTGGGTATATGGTAACCATAATCTCCAAAGTAACCCTTGAGACCTTCGTAGTCGACAAGATAACTCCACCTCGAACCAGATTACTCCATAACCGAGTGCTTCAATCATCTCTGCCATAGTCTCCCAAGCACTATCAACCCAATAGAAAGGCTGTGAAGGGCTAAAAAAATAACAATAAAAAATATACCTAGGTGCATTGACTAGATGCACCTAATTAGGTGTATCCCCCGACTCTGTGTTTAGTTGAACAAACTAAGCATATAGTCAAGAACTTAAAAATTCAACCATCCGAGTGGTTTTACATAAATAACATGCTTAGCCAAAGCCAAAAGCATTTCGGAAAAAAAACACGTAGCAAATAATCTAAATAATAAAGCTTGTTGCATATTGTGCACATATTGCTAAAGCAAACATCTGAGTCTCTATAAGACACACAATTTCACCATCGTCAGAAATATATGACATTTGTGGTATAAAATCGGAGTTAATAAAATACATAAATAGATTTACCAACCGCCAGAAAAATATGATCAAAATATAATCGGCCTAAGCTATAATATTTGTCTTGATCAGAAAAGCTCTCACAAATGTGACAAAATAGCATTGATATAACATAAAATCAATTGCTTTGTAAAACCAAACATTGCCTGTAACCCATAAAAAAGTTAACAGAACAGTGGCACGGTGGCTTGTCTTGGGGTGGTCAGAGTTGTTCAGACGACGATGATGCCAAGGCGGCAGCGTTCTATAGCTCCTGTGGGCACAGTCGTGTTCTGACATCATCACTACATGAAATGAGGTAAGATTAGAGGGAATGCAAGCGGCGTCATAAGGAGGCAATGGAACAGGAAAGAGATGAAGGCAACTGTGGCTTGCCAATGTTAGCGACGGTCATTGTCTTCACGGCCGACGACAAGGATGAAGGCAACAAAGAGGTAGAGGGCCTTCTCCCTCGGTTCTAGAATAGAGTTGGAGGTTGGGCGACACGGCTGGGATGGGATGTAGGTGAACTCAGCGTCGCCACGTCGAGGCCACACGTCGAGCACAACCGACACCGATCTCTCTCGCTCTCACATTCTCTCTCTGGTTCATAAGCGGTGAGAAGGGATGTACAAAGGTGGGGCGAGTCTAGGTGGCTCCCAGGTGGGTCCAGGGTGTGTTAGGCTAGGTATGGGTGAGGGATAAGGAGCATTGTGGGTGAACTTGCCCTTTGGGTGGTTTTTAAAGATCTTCATTTATTTTCTTCCTCTCTTGTTTGTAATTCAATAGTTTATTATAGGAAGCTGTTAAATTAGGGTGGATTTTTGTGGATATAGTTAGAATAATCTAGTTTCACTTTTTCCTAGTTTCACTCGAAAATTTAATATAGATTATTCTCAGGAAAATAAATAAAAAGACTTGGCTAAAATTGGTTTGAATTTTGTAGGAGGTCAAAATCAATAAAATAAATTCTGGAAAAATTATATTAATTCATTATAAATGGACTATTATTTTAATAAATTATGTTCCATCTACACTATTATGTGATTCAATGCATATTTGAGTGATGTATTGTTTTTACCAATTAGGGTTTAGAAATAATATATTGTTTGACTAGTTTGACCGATTTATTTGAGGGATTAAATGTACTGATAAAATTATACAAAAAATCTAGTGAGTTTAATCTATTAACTAGCATCTACATGAATTTTCCCATGATTTTATATTACAACAATTATTTTTACAAATTCCTAAAGCATAACTTTATATATATGTTCCCACTGTAAAATGCAATTAGGTGATTGTAAAATCATATTTAAATTATTATGGACCTCTGATGATGTTGTTAGACTTGTGCATTTGTGTGTATATATTTGAGTTAGGTTAAATGCAACTTAAGGTGACAATTAGGGTAATGTTTTTATTATATGTGAATTAATATTTATACACTTTTATGGTCATCAGACCTATTATGTATTGCAAGTTAGACCCAAAAACACATAAAAGGACTCAAGTCACGCACCACTTATTATGTTGATGCAAGCATGCAATGTTTTTCATGTCATTTTAGGTAAGAAAGGAAAACGTTTTAAATTGTCCTAAAAATCCCTTTTGGGTTCTACCTATGATGGGCTCATCTAGGTCTTTGGTGTAAAAATTTTGAGATTTCTAGTTATGAAAAACCATTTTCAAATCTCCCTAGGTGCAAAATTTGAAATTCAAATTTTTGGGTAAGTTGCATTTGCCTAGCCATATTTGTGTCATTGCATTGTTCTTTTTAGTTTTGATTTCTTGTCCTATCTAGTGCCACCGTCGTCGTCATCGCCAGGGTTTTTAATCGTGGGGACCTACGAAAACGAAATCGTCTTGCCGCCAGGGTTCCTTTTTCTAGTTTTTAGAAGTTTTTGTTCGTTAGTTTTTGATGTGCATCTAGGGTTTCTGTCGTGTGGTTGTGCCCTGTCCCATGGTCATGTCCATGCTGTTGCGCATGAGGAAGATGAAAGGAGGAGATTTGATTAGATTGGTTTCCATTTTGTTTGGGAAACAACAATAGATTGGATCGGCAAATCAGTTTTTCTCTTAACTCATGCACAAGTCTGGATATCCTTCCACTCTACCTCCCCACCATAAGTTGGTTGTTTCCATCTCTACCACATCGTGAGTTGCTAAAACAGTAGTGAAATTTTTTTTTGAGTTGGATTCGAGTACCGTTTGCAAAAAGGAATCCATACGAGGAGATCATTTCATTTTTTTATAGTTCTATTTTTAGGGTTTGGATTTTTACACTTGAGTCCCTATAAGTTTTATATTTACATTTGAGCCCCTCTAATCTTGCATTGAGGTTCCTTGAGTCGGTTTTATCTTAAGAAAAGGCAAATGAAAATTTAAAAAAGATAGAAAGGTGCTAAGAAAGAAAAAAAGAAAAGCTGCACCACACAAAAAAGAAAACAAAACAAAAGAGAAAAGAAAGAAAGAAAAGAGAAAATCAGTCGTTATCTTTGAGATGAATTTCATATATTAGAGTTGTCTATGAGTTGTTTCTATTGATATCTTGTGCTATCATTTCTGTCTAGGCTCGCGTACCTAGGATGTTCTAGCCTAGGACCAGCACGGTACTGACTTTGAACGATTATTCAATTTTGCATTCTCTGATTTGAGCATTTGATATTCCTTTGATATATATTTAAGCCTACCCAGAGCTCCACAGATTTGATTGCAACCATACAACAGGTGTTTGCTAAGGCATCGATACATCCACCCTTTATTGGGGTGCTTGATTGAGTCGATGCATGTCACCATTCCGCTTGCATTGGTAAGAACTTATATGAGCTTGGTTAAAAGCTTGAGTGTGTGTGATATTTGAGCTTCCACTCTCTAGTAGTTGATAGGAGCGTGCATATTCTTGTGCTTGTTTCTTGTTTTCTTACTAACTATGGTAGGATTTAGCAAGAGAATATGAGAGATTCACGCTCAACATCGACATCTTCGTTGAGACATAACGAGTGATCAACATGACACATGTGAGGTAAACGACATTGTTCTAGCTAAGATTAAATCTGCACTACCTTATTTTGAAGGAAATTATAATCCTCATGCTTACATTAAATGGGAGCTAGCGGTTGATAGAGAATTTATAAAGCATGGTTTCTCTGAGAAACATATGGTTATGTGTGCCTCTAGTGTTCTAATTAAAAATGTTACTTATGATTGAAAACATCTTTATAGGCATAATAAAATACCTTAATCTTGGAAAGATGTCACGCCCGAAAATTCACTACCAGAATTTCCGAAACTGAATGTGTATTAAGACCCCTGTCCAGGACCAGCCAGGGTACACAGACGACAATGTTGACATACAGATCCACGTCTTATAAACAGAATAAAAGTCTTACAGAAATGCAGCGGAAAAACGAAAAGACCAACTAAACTAGAACGGGACTCTTGCAGCGGGCTGGCACCAATCCACAGGCATCCTTGACGGCGGACGAAACCTACTCCTCTGAGAAACCTCCATCGGACGCATACTCCTCTTCTGGTGTGGGGAAAAATTGAGCAAGACTGAGTGCTACCCACGGTACTCAACAAGTCATGCCGGAAAAGGAGGCATGATGCAAGATATTCCAAGGGAAGGCAGGGGTTTATTTGCATAAAGGAAGCATTTAAAAACAGTAGTTGAAAGCAGTAGTAAAACGTTGAATTAATTGAACAATATTAAACCATCACTGTCCAACGCTATATCCACGTTGCGACAGTGATGGTTTAATATTGTTCAATTAATTCAATGTTTTACTACTGCTTTCAACTACTGTTTTTAAATGCTTCCTTTATGCAAATAAACCCCTGCCTTCCCTTGGAATATCTTGCATCATGCCTCCTTTTCCGGCATGACTTGTTGAGTACCGTGGGTAGCACTCAGTCTTGCTCAATTTTTCCCCACACCAGAAGAGGAGTATGCGTCCGATGGAGGTTTCTCAGAGGAGTAGGTTTCGTCCGCCGTCAAGGATGCCTGTGGATTGGTGCCAGCCCGCTGCAAGAGTCCCGTTCTAGTTTAGTTGGTCTTTTCGTTTTTCCGCTGCATTTCTGTAAGACTTTTATTCTGTTTATAAGACGTGGATCTGTATGTCAACATTGTCGTCTGTGTACCCTGGCTGGTCCTGGACAGGGGTCTTAATACACATTCAGTTTCGGAAATTCTGGTAGTGAATTTCCGGGCGTGACAAGTTGGTATCAGAGCCGACCTTGACCGTAGGACAATCCAACTGGAAACCCTAAGAGCCCTCTGAAACTCTTTCATATGCATATGCCTTTCTGCATTTGGAGTTGTTTCAAAGATTGGTTTCCCCGGTTTTAAAAAAATTTTTTGGGGACGTTTGTTAAAAATTTTACGTCGGTGTAGAGTATTGAAAATTTTTGGGGTAAATCGGCTTCGGTTTATCGGAACTTTATTCGACAGTTGGTTGGGAAATTATTGGGGGAAAGCTGCATTAGGTCTGGAATAGGATTTATGGGTTGCAAAATTTATTTATGTCATTAATATTATTGTTGTTCCAAATACCGCTATTATTATGTTTATTTTCTCATGCTATTTTATCGCTTAGAGTCGATAGTGTCTTTATTGGTATTCATGCAAAAATAGTTTATGCATAAAAATTCCAGCTTTATTGTGTCTTTTATTCTAGTCTTTTACTGTTTATTTTAATTTGGATTTGAGCATGCATTGATTCCCACCCCTTTGTCTTCTATAGATGGCAGGCCATCCCCCGACGCACCACGGTCAGAACATGGAAGGTTTCGTGGCAGAGTTGGCCCGCATGGCCCTAGCAGTTGGATATCAAGAAGCCCCAGAGTACACCACACTGCTACCTCTCACGGGAGAGTTGCCACACCGAGTCCGCTTGGAGGTACATGGTTTCGTGGGCACCAATCTCCCCAACATGGTGGTCACAGCTTCGGGAGGAACTGATGAGCACGCCTGTCAAGAGGCGGCCTACCTGATGATGGCCAGGATGCGAGAGCTGCATGACCATGCTCTCCATAGCTCGGCATACCGCTACCACCCACGCCGCTGCAGTTCTTCCAACAGCAGCACCTACCAGTCAGCCGCGGAGGAGAACGACACCACCTTCGGTCACATGAGTACGGTGATGAAGGGCTTGGATAGGATGCACGCCGACCTCCACAGGGCTGCGAAGGCCCTGAATGACCAGAAGCTGAGACAGGTCGTGGACCTACAGGATGAGGTAGCACGCCTCAGGAGGGAGAATGCCACCTTGAGGGGACTGCCAGCACCTGGTGGATCGCGGATCCACACGACCGCCAGGAAGACTACCACCGCTCCTGTCCGCATCCAGCTGGCGCCCAGGCACCCACCGCCCGCAGCAGCTCCAGCTCCATCCTCGTCACCTTTCCTTACCTTCGTTCCAGCCTCAGCCTACCAGGGAGGCAGTGGCAGTGGAGGTTGGTTGTCTGCTACTCCCAGTGGCAGCAACGGCAGTGGCAGCAGTTCCGAGCCTACCAGCAGAGACACCTACATGTTGGACTCCAGGAGCCGCTCAGAGGATGAGGGCGACGACCAGGAGAGCGACTTCGACTCCACCGACCGTAGGAGCTGCTCGGAGTTTTAGAGCCGTCACCCTTAGTTTTTACCGTTTTGCTTAGTTTGTTTTTCTGCTAGTTTCTGTGTGTTAGGTCTGTTTGTTTGTGGGGTAGTCGGTGGTTCATGTCATGTGTTGGTATGGCTGCCCATTAAGGATGTTGCTTGAATTTTTTTCAGTGTTTTTAATTCAGATCAGAACAATTGCAGTTAATTTTAATGAAATAAAGTTTAGTTCTTAAGCAGTCCTTTTTCTTCTCTTCTATTGTGGTTCGGCCTACTCCAGATGGTGAACACCAGAACCAGCGGCTCCACCAGCGGCAACGAGGAGCCCACAGGAAGGGCTCATGCCAATGGTTCCACCGGCAATGCACCACCACCACCACCACCGGAAAACCCGACGATCGCGCAAGTGTTGGCAGCTCAGACCCAAATGATGACTGCCATGATGCAGCAGATGCAGCAGCAGCACCAGCAGATGCAGCAGCAGATGATGCATCACATGCAACAGCAGCAACAGCAACACCACCAGCAGGATGCTCCTCCACCACCCCAGTCGAAGCTGCCAGAGTTTCTTCGCGTGCGACCGCCCACCTTCTCAAGTACCACCAACCCCATGGAGGCGAATGACTGGTTCCATGCCATTGAAAAGAAACTCAACCTTCTTCAATGCAATGACCAAGAGAAGGTCGCCTTCGCCACCCATCAGTTGCAAGGTCCCGCCTCAGCATGGTGGGATAATTATTTGGTCACCCGTCCGCCCGGAATGGAAGTCACCTGGGCGGAATTCTGCCGCAGTTTCAGGAAGGCCCAAATTCCTGACGGCATCGTGGCCCAGAAGAAGAGGGAATTCAGGTCACTCCATCAAGGTAACCGGACAGTGACGGAGTACCTCCACGAGTTCAACCGTCTTGCGCGTTACGCCCCAGAGGATGTGCGCACTAATGCAGAGAGGCAGGAAAAGTTTCTTTCCGGCCTGGACGATGAGTTGACCAACTAGCTGATCTCAGGAGATTACCCTGACTTCGAAAAGTTGGTTGACAAGGCCATTCGTCAGGAAGACCAGCGCAACAGGATGGACCGCAAGAGGAAAGCGGCCCAATTCAAGGCACACCAGGGCAACAGTCAGAGGCCCCGCTTCGTGCCCGGACAGCAGGGTGGACCCTCCACCATGATTGTCCGCCAGCACCGGCCATACAACTCCGGGAACTTCCACTCCAGCAGCAGCAGTGGCCCTAACAATAGTGGTGGACAGCACCATCGCAATCCAGCTCCACGCCCTCCAATGGCACCTGCACAGCCGACTCAGCCGGCTCAACCCAGGAGAGACCCTGGAGGAAAACCATTGACGTGTTTCAACTGCGGCGAGCCTGGACATTTCACCGACAAGTGCCCAAAGCCCAAGCGCGCCAGGTCCCACTTCGTACAAGCACGAGTCAATCATGCCTCGGCCGAGGAAGCCCAGGCAGCACCAGACGTCGTACTGGGTACGTTTCCCGTCAACTCAACTCCTGCTATAGTATTGTTTGATTCTGGTGCAACACACTCCTTTATTTCCAAGCATTTTGTTGGGGCACATGGGTTATCAGTAGTGGAACTTAAAGTGCCTATGGGGGTTCATACCCCTGGTAACAACATGAACACCGCTCACTACTGCCCCTCAGTGACCATAGAGATCCAAAGGTCACAATTTCTAGCCAACCTTATCCTTCTTGAATCAAAAGGCCTAGATGTCATTCTTGGGATGGATTGGCTGACGAGACATAGGGGAGTGATCGATTGCGCAAGACGCACCGTCACTCTAACCAATGACAAGGGAGAAAAGATTACTTTCCGATCTCCGGCACTACATAAGCCCGCAACAAGTTTGAATCAGGTTGCTACCGAGGAGCAGACCAGAGAAGTGGTGAAAATCCCTAAGAAGTTGGAGGATATCCCAATTGTAAAAGAGTATCATGAAGTCTTTCCGGACGATCTGACGATGATGCCACCTAAAAGAGAGATCGAATTTCGGATCGACTTAGTACCGGAACCGCTCCGATACACAAGAGACCTTACAGAATGGGAGCCAACGAGTTGGCAGAAGTCAAGAAGCAAGTTGACGAGCAGCTACAGAAGGGATACATTCGCCCGAGCACGTCACCTTGGGGTGCTCCGGTAATTTTTGTGGAGAAGAAGGACAAGACCAAGAGGATGTGCGTCGATTACCGCGCACTTAATGATGTCACTATCAAGAACAAATACCCGTTGCCCAGGATCGATGATTTGTTCGATCAACTAAAAGGAGCAACAGTGTTCTCTAAGATAGACCTGCGATCAGGCTACCATCAGTTGAGGATCCGAGAAGAGGACATACCGAAGACTGCCTTTGTCACTCGGTATGGACTGTTCGAGTGCACAGTTATGTCCTTTGGACTCACTAACGCACCAGCGTTCTTCATGAACCTGATGAACAAGGTGTTTATGGAATTCTTGGACAAGTTTGTTGTGGTCTTTATCGATGACATACTCATCTACTCCAAGTCTAAGGAGGAACACGAGCAGCATCTTCGCTTAGCGCTCGAGAAATTGAAGGAGCATCAGTTGTATGCCAAGTTCAGCAAGTGCGACTTTTGGCTAAAAGAAGTGCAATTCTTGGGTCACATTATAACAGCTCAAGGAGTGGCAGTGGATCCGTCAAATGTGGAGTCAGTTACCAAGTGGAAGCCTCCACGCACGGTTTCACAAATCAGGAGTTTTCTAGGACTCGCGGGTTATTACCGTCGGTTCATTGAGAACTTCTCCAAAATTGCCAAGCCAATGACACAGTTGTTGAAAAAGGATGAGAAATTCAAGTGGTCAGATGAATGCAACAGAAGTTTTGAGGAACTTAAGAAGAAGTTGGTAACGGCACCAGTCTTAATTCTGCCAGACCAGACGAAAGACTTTCAGGTTTATTGCGACGCGTCTCGCCAAGGGCTGGGATGTGTTCTGATGCAAGAAGGCAAAGTGGTCGCGTATGCTTCACGCCAGCTGCGTCCACATGAAAATAATTATCCCACTCACGACTTGGAATTAGCCGCAGTGGTACATGCCCTAAAGATCTGGAGGCATTATCTTATTGGGAACCGTTGTGAAGTGTATACGGATCACAAGAGTTTGAAGTATATCTTCACCCAACCGGACTTAAATCTTCGTCAGCGAAGATGGCTGGAATTGATTAAAGACTATGATATGGGAATCCACTACCATCCCGGAAAAGCGAATGTCGTGGCAGATGCTTTAAGCCGGAAGAGCTATTGTAATTCCACCAGTATGGAAGAGATGAGCAGCCAGTTGCAACAAGACTTTGAACGGCTGAACCTCGGTATTGTGGAACATGGGTTTGTGTCCGCTTTAGAAGCACGACCAACGCTCGTGGAGCAAGTCCGAGCAGCTCAAGCTAAAGATCCGGAGATAGCAGAGCTTAAGAAGAACATGAGGGTTGGAAAGGCTCGAGATTTCTCCGAAGACGAGCATGGCACGATATGGATGGGAGAAAGACTGTGCATCCCGGAAAACAAAGAGTTAAAGGAGTTAATACTCACGGAAGCCCATCAAACCCAGTATTCAATCCACCCTGGGAGTACCAAGATGTACCAGGATCTTAAAGAAAAATTTTGGTGGGTTAGCATGAGAAGAGAAATAGCTGAATTCGTCGCACTCTGTGACATATGTCAGCGAGTCAAGGCAGAACATCAAAGACCTGCAGGACTGTTACAGCCTCTCCAAATTCCGGAATGGAAATGGGAAGAAATTGGAATGGATTTCATCACCGGTTTGCCAAGAACGTCGTCTGGACATGATTCTATTTGGGTCATCGTGGATCGACTCACTAAAGTGGCTCATTTCATTCCTGTGCACACTACATACTCTGGAAAGAAGCTAGCGGAACTCTACCTCGCAAGAATCATGTGTTTGCACGGAGTGCCTAAGAAGATCGTATCGGATCGAGGAAGTCAGTTCACCTCAAAGTTCTGGCAGAAGTTACAAGAAGAATTGGGAACCCGTTTGAATTTTAGCACGGCTTACCATCCGCAAACCGATGGTCAGACTGAGCGAGTAAATCAGATACTGGAGGATATGCTGAGAGCCTGTGCGCTCGATTTTGGAGGAGCATGGGACAAGAGTTTGCCATATGCCGAGTTCTCCTACAACAACAGCTACCAAGCCAGTTTGCAGATGGCACCATTTGAGGCGTTGTATGGCAGGAAGTGCCGCACCCCGCTCTTTTGGGATCAGACTGGAGAGCGACAACTGTTTGGGACTGAAGTCTTGAGCGACGCAGAAGAAAAGGTCAGAACCGTCAGGGAAAGGTTGAGAATTGCGCAGTCTCGACAGAAAAGCTATGCCGACAATCGTCGAAGGGAGTTGGTTTTCGAAGCAGGGGACTATGTGTACCTTCGCGTCACACCTCTTCGGGGAGTACACCGTTTCCAAACTAAAGGCAAATTGGCACCACGCTTTGTGGGACCATACAGGATCCGCGAACGTCGAGGAGAAGTTGCCTACCAGCTTGAGCTTCCACCCAACCTGGCTGGTATTCATGACGTGTTTCATGTCTCGCAATTGAAGAAATGTTTGAGAGTACCAGAAGAGCAGGCCAGCCCGGACCAGATCGAGATTCAAGAGGACCTGACCTATGTGGAGAAGCCGATCCGTATTCTCGAAACCAGCGAGAGGAGAACCAGAAGCAAAGTTACCAGGTTCTGCAGAGTTCAGTGGAGCCATCACTCTGAGGAAGAAGCCACATGGGAAAGAGAAGATGAATTGAAGGCCGCCCACCCGCACCTCTTCGCCAGCACTTCCGAATCTCGGGGTCGAGATTCCGTTTAAGGGGGGTAGGTTTGTCACACCCTGAAGTTTTCCTAAATCGTAAAAATCGAGTTTAATAATTTATCGGAGAAATTGTTTAATTAATCTGGAGAAAAATCCAATTAATTAATGCATTAAAGAAGTGGAAATGGCAAGGTGGAATTTTTCTTGAGTTCCCCATGTCAAAATACATTAACAGGATTTTTAGTGGAATTTTCAGAGCCCTGGAAATAATTTTAAACCAATTAAAATCAAATTCGGAATTTGTTTAATCCCAGGAAAATCCCTTTTCCTTTCTTTTTCTTTTTCTTTTTCTTTTTCCTCTTCTTCTTCCTTTCGGGCCGTCGGCCCAGTCCGGCCGCGCGCCGCGCGCCCTTTCCCCCTCCCGCTGGGCCGGCCCAGCCGGCCTTCTTTCCTCGCGCGCGCCCCTCCTCTCTTGCGGGCCGGCCGCAGGCCGAGGCCCGCTAGCGCCGCGCCCCAGCCGCGCAGCCCGTTCGGCCTCCCCGGCCCGGACCACCGACAGGTGGGCCCCACCTGTCGGGGTCGTCTCCCTCCTCCGGCCGGCGGAACCGGAGGGGAGCAACCGCCGGCGCCGCCGCTCCCGCCCACTTCCCCGCGCCCCGCGCGCTCCGCACGCGCGTGCGCTCCCGCCGCGCCCGTCCGCGCCCCACTCCGCCCGCAACCGCCGCACGAGAGGGCGGGATCTTTTTTTTCCCCCGGCCGTCTCTCTCTCTCCTCTCTCTCCCACTCCGCCGCCGATTCCGCGCCCCTCGGCCACGATCTCTTCTCCCCGCGCCCATAAAAACCACCCCCGCTATCCCCTCTCCCTTTTTCCCCATTTTCGCCGTCGCTCCCGAGCCCCCTAGCGCCGCCGCGCCGTTGAAACCCTAGCGCCGCCGTCGTCGTCTTCCTCACCGGTGAGCCGCGCCTCCCTCTCTTTTTCTTTCTTCTCTCGGCCGCCGCCGCGCGCTCCTCCGGCCGCGCCGTCCTTTCCCCGCGTGCGCGCCGTCGCACGGCGCCGGCGCCCTTGCGCCGCCGGCCGCTGCGCTGGCCGGCCGCCCGCCGGTCTCCGCCGCGCGCCATGGCCGCCCTCGGCCTAGCCGAGCTCCATCCGCCTGCCGCCCGCGCGCTCCTGGCCGTCGGATCGGCCGCTCGGCCGATCGGGACCGCCCGCGCCGTCTCTCCCGGCCGCCCGCGTGGCCGCCCACGTGGCCGCCGCGTGGCTGCCGCGTCGGCGCCACGTGTGCGCCACGTGGTGCACCGCCGCCGCCGCGGTCCCGTGGACCGAGTCCACGGTGGACCGGCCGCCGCCGCCGCTGACGCCAGCCCTGGGATTAATTGCGCAATAAATTAATTAAGGATTTTTCTGTTTTAGTAAAAACACAGATAACTTCAAAAATTCATAACTAATTCATCCGAGCTCCGTTTAAGTCCATTCAAATTTCATTAAATTCATAAAAATGCAGAGAATCCATTAAAAATACTTTTGTGCTTTGTTTCAGTAGACTTATAGCGTGTATTGTTGTTTGCTTTGTTTGTCGCGTAGATTCCGAAACCTCCGACGCGCCCGTTTATTTCGAGATCGTCGCAGAGGTAGCCTCAGCTCAGGAGCAAGGCAAGTCATGCTTCACATTGATCATATTGTACCTATATTTACAAATGTCTTATTTTTCCGTAAACACTGCATTATTTCGCAATGTCATTTCATGTGGGATTATACCTATGGTGCTCAGCCAATTATATTGATTATCTTGTATCTTTGATAGCTTGGGTAATTAATTCATTGTTCGCTGATTTTAGGAGTGCTTAGCCATGCTTAGCTAACCTAGCTCACTAAAGGGGATCACCTTGAATAATTAATTAATGTAGTCCCTATGGTGACACTTTGGTTTAGGAGCCACCATGGTAATAATATTTAACTAAAATATGCTAATGGTGGGCTGTGGGTGCATGGTTTTGATGGTAGCACCCATGGCAATTAAGGACCGGTTCGCGGGAAACCCTGGAAGAAATACCGTGCGTACCACAAGCCAGCGTGGGCAACGGCTGGACTTGTAGTGTAGCTGTCTCTGGCTGACGTACCAGAAGAGGGTGGGCGTGATGGAGTTGGGTCGGCGGGGGACATACCCGTTGATCGGCTGTCGGATTCACCGTGGCGTGAGAGGGGGCTGCCTACCTTGGATATAAAGGTGGGGGCGAAACCTGTGGTGTGGTACGGCTGGTTAGAGGGGGTTATGCGAAGGGTCCTGTCACAGTCTCTATTCGGGTACTTTCCAGTATCGCGACGCATGGTTGACATGATGTTGAGGCTGTGTCTTGTGGGTACAGATGTACACCTCTGATCAGAGTAGAACTATTCGAATAGCCGTGCCCGCGGTTATGGGCGATCGACCAGATTCACCGTGATTAGTCTCACTTTCTTAATAACTTGAATTATTGGAACTGGTTTAGTTCGGGTGGATGGTTTGGGTCTGTCGCAACGTGGATATAGCGTTGGACAGTGATGGTTTAATATTGTTCAATTAATTCAACGTTTTACTACTGCTTTCAACTACTGTTTTTAAATGCTTCCTTTATGCAAATAAACCCTTGCCTTCCCTTGGAATATCTTGCATCATGCCTCCTTTTCCAGCATGACTTGTTGAGTACCGTGGGTAGCACTCAGTCTTGCTCAATTTTTCCCCACACCAGAAGAGGAGTATGCGTCCGATGGAGGTTTCTCAGAGGAGTAGGTTTCGTCCGCCGTCAAGGATGCCTGTGGATTGGTGCCAGCCCGCTGCAAGAGTCCCGTTCTAGTTTAGTTGGTCTTTTCGTTTTTCCGCTGCATTTCTGTAAGACTTTTATTCTGTTTATAAGACGTGGATCTGTATGTCAACATTGTCGCCTGTGTACCCTGGCTGGTCCTGGACAGGGGTCTTAATACACATTCAGTTTCAGAAATTCTGGTAGTGAATTTCCGGGCGTGACAAAAGACCTCAAACGATATTTGAGACATGTTTATGTTCCGATGTATTTTGCTGATATTCCGCTTAACAAACAGCAATGTTTGAAACAAGATACCAGAATGGTTACTTCGTATTATCATAATATGCATGCTTGTTTATTACGTTGTGGTTTAGATGAATGCCAAGAAGCTACATAATTGAGGTTTTTACGTGGGCTGAACAAAGAGATTTAGAACATTCTTGCTTGTCAAAGTTATAGCTCTTTTGCTCATTTGTTACAACTTGCTTGCAAAGCGAAAACACAAATTGACGATGTGAAGAAGCAACAAGTTGTACCCGTGCCTCCTATTATTAATAATTTGCAGGAAGTAGACAATTGCCTAAACGAGGAGAGAAACATGATGGAGCCGCCTTTTTCATCGCTTGAGCTTAAGTCAATTGCATCACCATTTTCTGAGGAGATCATCAAAGGTAAATTAAATGGTGTTGAGATAAATGAAGGTGAGTATTAGCTGAGCTAGACATGTCCACTTTTCATGCTAGAGTAGAGCAACCGTTAGTGGAACCTATTGGTAAAATTCATTTGTCACAAGTTGATTTATTTGTTGTTCCCTGTGACAAAGAAGAGTTGTGCGATAACGCTTCACTTATACCCATACCACAACTAGTGAATGAACATGATATTCCTATTGTTAATTCTTTATGTGTTGATTTTAGGTATGTTGTTCAAATCGCTAATGAAGTTAAGGAACATAAATTACTATCTTCTTTAAGTACTTTGGACTATTTTATGTTTGATGACTTTTGTGAGCTCAATAATTTGAAGGAGAAATTATTTGCTATTGATTTGTCATGTCCAACTAATAATATAATGATAAAGGTGTATATTTGGTGCACAAAGTTTACATATGTTCAGTTTTCGATCCACCTGCAACCATCGATCAATATTTTCAAGCTAGAAGGTTATATTATTGCTAATCATGCTACTTCAAGTTTCTCTAATTTTGACTGAAAAAAATAGGTTCTATTAAATAGACTACGCGAAGAGCACCATATGGAAAAACCGAGGATGGTTTTTCGAGAAGAAGGTGAGGATGATGTGACCATGACTACTATTGATACAATCATTGCTCATATCATAGGTCAACTAGAAGACATCAGAATCAAGTTGTCCATGTTCTGGAATCCAATTCGGCCACCTGCTATAGTGCTGACTTCAAACGGCCACCAAATATGCATACGAGCTCCGTTTTGGGCCCATGAGTACTTGATGGAAAGCTTTTGAAGTTCTCTTTTCAACGGATTCAGCCTCATCTCAAAATTCCAAATAAGTCACCGACACTTAAAAGAAATATTGTGTTGCGCCACCTATCATGGGCCTTTGGGGTTGTAACTTTGTTTGGGACCCCGACCCATGTGGGGCCCATGTGGGGTGTGTCCCAACCTGGTGGAGCACGACCCTTGGACCCATTGGTCATCCTCCAACCTCCTTACATAGCTAGATACCCATTCATTGTTTCTCGGATTTTGTTTAGATTAAAGTTTACCCATGCTAATTTACCTTGTACTTGTGCTTGTCGGCTAGACCGCCGAATTACTCGTATTCAGAATGCTAACTAATTGTGTGTATTCAATTTCTATTTGCAATATCAAATTGCTTTTATCTTATTTTTGCTTGTTTCTTTGATTTTCTTGTAGGAATAAGGTTGATCTGTACTGGCAAAATCAAGAACCCACAGAGAGGTATATCGATTGCTAATGCACAACATAATAACATCTTGTACGATGATAGTCGGATCAGAAACATTTATCCCAAATCATAGTTATCATCAACTCACTAAAGGATCGGGGCAACCATAGCCGTGAGTGTATCAAGTGAAGCTCACGCTTTATTACCCTTCCTTCGCATGCGCACCGTCACTGCCCACTCTCCGCATGCCGGCTTCCACCACCCTCCGCACGCGTGCAGTTGCTGCCTGCCCTCCGTCCGTCAGTGAGCTCCTGCGCTGCACAGGGCATTGCTCCCTACCTTCGCGCGAGCGCCGTTACCACCCGTCCTGCACACATCGGCCTCCGCCTCCCTCCACGTGCGCTGCCGCTGTTCCCTCCGTAGCTCTCTCCGTTGTGTTGGGATTGGATAAGGTTGGGGTCTTGCGGATATGGTTGATGTGTAAATGTAATAAGGCCATTTTTGTCAATTTAGGGTAGTAAAAATATGTTTTTCTGTTTTCTAAATGAAACTGTAACGGTGGAGTGAAAACAGGGTGAAACAGTTACTACGATTTTAAAAAGCGGGATCAAATAAGCAAACTTGAAAAAAAGGCTGAATTTACATGTTAGGCTTAAAAGAGGGTCAAATGAGAAATTATCCCATATATATAACCTTCCAAAACATCCCATTTCCATATGGAAATATTAATTTGATCCAATTGACATTTTGGGCTGTGACTGCTGCTACATTTTACTAGTTTACTACCGTGCACAAAGTAAACTAGTAGTATATAATACGACAAAAATTTCTATGATGAAATTTAGATGTGGATCCATTTCAAAGATATATTCAAAGTATACCAGAGAGACGTCCTGGATGTCTCTGTTGTCGGTTGCTGGGTTTTGTAAGTGCCGTTTAATTTTATTTCGTTCCTTAGCTCGTCATATGTTAGCATCGAATATTTACCGTGTGCGGATACCTGATCAAATCATTTTTTTGCGTTGTAGAATGAAGATTCAACTATGGCGTAGGTAGAGAGCTTTCATGATTGGTTTCATGGACCCATGCAAAATCAACGAGACGACTGTACGGGATTTTAAACAAGAAACAAAGGATAACTATTACAAATTCCTAGTGCAACAACATTACAAGGAGTATATACTATTGCCCTACAACACACAGTGAGTTTTTATTGCCATTTGTATCATTTTTCTTCTTGTATTCATACCATGACATATTATGTCGTGCAATTTGTAGATTCCACTAGGTCCTTTTTGTAATAGACATTTCTGCAAGCAAGATCATGTACTAGACTCTATGCAGAAACCGAAAGAAACTTTCACCTCGATTTTTTCAGATGCTTAATAGATAATGATTGCTGCTATCGCTACTATACAGATCTCGGATCATTAATCATAGTTTGCAACTACATGGGCACAGTTCCGAAGAAACGTCTGCGGGGTATTCAAACAAGAATTGGATGTGAGGATGGACTTTCGGTACGTACATGATCCACAAATATATATCTCATTTATTCTATAATACAAAAATATATTTCATCAATTTGTTTCTTTTTTAGTGTTCACGACAGCCACAAGGAAACAACTTATGCGGCTACTATATTTGTCACCATATACATTCCATAACAGGCAACATCAACTATGACAAGGATCTGGAAGTACGTAAACATTATTCATACATAATTTACACACATCTTATTGATTTCATATATTTATAACTTATTTTTTTTAAAATGACAGATTCTTAGGATGTCGCAGGATCTCTCCCATTTATAATTTATAAAGGCCGTTCAAGAACAAATGATGAGATTTATCATGGATGAGATTATTAATTGGACAGAAGAATTTCATGACGATAAAAAACCTATTTCTCGACACCACCATTTATCATAGCTTTTGTAATATATGAACATTAAAAATTAACAACAATTGTAATATATACAATGTATTTACTCATGTGTATTTACATATTAATCATATGTGTATATAATAACTTCTATATTTTTATATCTACATACATATAAAGACATATATATTTATAAATACATATATACATGTATATATCTATGTACTTATAAATACACATATATGTTTTTTACATATATATAAACATGTATATATTAATTATGTACATGCATACATAAATATATATGTACGTACTTATACATATATATGCATATAAAAAATTCAGTAAGCAATATAAAATATTTTTAAAAAAATATTTTTAGTCCCGGTTATTTTAACCGGGACTAAAAATTTTTATCTTTAGTTATAGATTCGGCGTCTCGGTTACACAACCAAAACTAAAGACAGCTCAGTTATGAACCGGGACTAAAGTCCTTTTCCCCAGCTGTGTCTGCAGGAATCTTATTAAAAATGTATCCTTTCATCAGTTGTTCAGTGTTGGCTTGGAATATTACTGTTCAAAAAGAATATTTTGTTGTTATTGTGCCGTACTTACATGGAACGTGTTAGGTACTGTTGCCAATGCCATCGCAGTCTAAAAAATTAAATTAATTGCTCTAGGTACAGATCTACACAGAGACGAGTAAAATCAATTTGACGGTAAGTGTTTATGCTTCTGGTGGCTGTCACGGATTATCAAATTACGTGACATTCACCAAATATATATGCGAATGTATTATTTTAATAGGAGTGAAAACCTGCCCGGACTTCAGGTTTGCAGCGCTAGCTGGCCCGTACGAATGATCCGTTGAGCCACCTAATCCCTGCCTTGATTGCTTTACCTGTGCAGTAGTGCGGGTGACAATCCAGTCAACAGTTCAACTTTTTATAAGTTTTATTTCACGAGTAAAGAGAACAATTAATGGACCTTCCTCAGGTCACAGACGTGATCAGGTTTACCTTACCGTTTAGGCTAAGGTTTTTATCCCTCACGATAAGAAGGTCATCATCATAACCGCGCGGTAACCACCGAAAGTAATGTGAATTTCGTCACCGAATATTTGAATTTGAATCTCGGTGGTTTCGCAGTTTGAAGTGATAACTGTTATATGTGACGCAATTTTTGCATTGAGTTTGTTGTAAAGCTAAAAAAATAGAAAAACCATTTAAATGCGTGAAGAAATTGAAGATAACTATAAAAATATATAGGTAATTGGCTTGCAAACCTAACTTGTGATGTAAAATACAGAAATTTGGCATGACATTTTTTATATTATGAACTTCGAAGCAATTCAATAATTCATAGCATAATAATTCAACAACAAAAATTCAACAACCGCATATTTGAAAGCATAATGATGTTCACATGTAGATGAAAAAATAGAGTCCACAATATAATGATGTCGACATGTAGCTGAAACAATAGAGTTAACAATATAATCATTTTTTTTCCATTTTCTAAACTGTTATCAGTTTTGTCTTGAAATTTGATTTTATATTACTCTTTTTTTAAAAAAGTTTCTTCATCACCCGTCACTGAAAATCATGAACTATATCCATGTTTTTTTCTTTATTTTTGAAAATTTGAATTTGGTCAAAATTCCTCAAACCGTGCAGCATGTAAACATAACCATTACCATTACACTACCTCGCGAGAAACGCTGTTACCGATGGTAAGGAAACCTAGACGTGATCGTAAGTTTTTCAGAAACGGCCCTCCAACACTCGCATGTCTCAGTTCTCAAAAAAAAACAAGATCATGTCTCAGCTAAAATTCAACTCGGGAACTCTGTGCCGAATAGGCTAATATGGTATAAAAGTTTCGTTCATGAGAAAATATGAGCATTTATACTCTAACAGTTCCGTTTATGTGAAAACATAAGGACTTATGATCAATTTTACGTACTCCAACACTACACGACAGGTCGTATAAGCCTCAAATATGATACAGAAATGGATGCCGTAACTTTTTTTTCTCAAAGGTAGAATGGGATCGAATGGATCGAACTCGAGAGTGTCGAAACTGAAATTCGACAATAATAAAAAAAAAATAGCATATGAGACTGGATGCGGAAGACAAGTATTTAGACAGATTCAGAACCCTCTCAATGAGAAGTAATACCCTACACTTGTTTGGGGATTATATCCGTCGGGTATATATTGATTTGACGATCGAGTTATGAATATCTCTGTGATCATCTTTGTGATCCCGTCCTTGCCCACCTTATATAAATTGGGGGGCAGGGTTACAAAGAGAAAAATCTAGCCAAACACGACATCAGTTTTTTAATCTATTATAGGGTAGTACTCAATCAGAACTCTAGGTCATGCCATAAAACACAAGTCAATATTATGACCAAATCCTACTCTATTACATAATATATGAATCTACCCCACCTTCTATTTCTAGTCAAATATGGAGACCGTATGGGTACCCGGTACCCATATATTTCATAGTAGCCCCTGAGATCATCACAATCAAAAAGATAATCTTCGCTCGAATCAAATTAGTCCAAAGCCGAGTGCTTCAATCACCTTCGCCATAGTCTCCCGAGTGCTTTTACAAAATCAAAATGTTGTGAATGGCTGAGAAATTTTAAGAATAACTAAGAATATATACCCAGGTGCATTGACTAGATGCACCTAATTAGGTGTAGCCCCCGACTATGTGGTTAGTTGAACAAACTAAGCATATAGTCAAGAACTTAATAATTTAACCATCTGAATGATTTTAAACAAAATGCTTAGCCAAAGCTACAAGCATTTTGAGAAAATCACAAATCAAATAACCTTTATAACAAAGTTTATTGCATAGTAAATATAGGTACTGGTATCATATTGTGGACATATTGCCAAAGCAAATATATCTAAGCCCCTATAAGACACACAATTTCACCATCCTCAGGCATTTATCGTATTAAATCTGAGTTAATAAAACTTATAAATAGATTTACCAACCGCCTTAGAGGTATGACCAAAATATACTCAGCCTAAGCCATAATATTGGTCTTGATCAGAAAAGCACATAAAAATGTGGCAAGTTAGCATTGATATAATATAAAATCAATTGCTGTATAAAAAAACCAAACAACTCCTGCAACCTATAAAAAAGTTACCAGGACAGTTATAAAAACCTTTACTGTTTTTTACCTTTTAAATTGCATCGTACCGACTCCTAAAACAGTTGTAACTGCTGTATGAAAGGATTATGAAGGTATTGGGCAGTAAAGCGCATGCATATTACCAAGACAAATTTGCCTAATTCCCTAGAGACACGTGACAAGCCATACCTGAAAATATGGGCTACAGACATATTGGGATCAAACCCAAAATATGCCCATCGATACCCTTAAAAGATGACATGTATAGCACGCCTATAATATGCTCCTGAGTAACAAATGTCCCGGGTGATGTAGACCGAACACATCTCATTTGAGTGGCTTTTGATCCGATTGGTTATCCCTCATGGGATACACCAAAGTAAATATGATAATTAACTCCCGACTGGCGCAAGTACTCCGATGATGGTCTTCGTGGGAACTAATGATTGATTCTGTCCTTGAGCATAGAAGAAAGGCCCTTGACTATGAATTCATGTCGTATGTATCCAGAATAAATCCAGATTGAAAGTATGATCCTCATGCTGGAGCTGGTAAGCCCCTGAGCATGTTGCTTGTCCTTCTGTCACAGTCGAAGTTACCCATTGGTGACGGCTGATGTGGTCGGCATGGAGGCAAGATCATTAGTCAGTGGCAGTAAAAAAAATTCGGCACTAGCAAAGCGAAGGTAGCCAATGATGGAGATGAAGTTACCGTGAAAACGAGAAAACTAGTCAGCAACGACGGTGGCGACCGACGTTGAAAACGAAGACACTCATCAGTAGCGACATAATAGGTCAACCGTGAAAGCGAAGGCACTAATCGGCGATGGCAAAGGCAAGCCGGTGGTGAAGACGATGATGCCCATGAGCAGTGACGAAGTTGCACAACTATGACAGCGAAGAAACTAGTCAGCGGCTGCGGAGGCGACCAACGATGAAGACGATGTTGCTATCAACAACGGCACCGGAGTACACGAATCGTCGAGGAGAAGAAACCACTCAGCGACAACGGAAGCAACCAGTGGTGAAGATGACGTTGCCATCAATAACAGCGGCGTAATCCACCAACCGTGGAGGCGAAGAAACCACTTGACGACAACGGAGGCGACCGACGGTGGAGACGATGACGCCCATCAATGGTGGCGATGCAGGCTAACCATGACGGCGAAAAAATCAGCCGACAATGACAGACACAAGCGACGGTAATGACGATCGGCCGTAATGGAGACAGTCGGCTGTGAAGAGAAAATTGCTCATCAACGGCAGGAAATCCATCAATTGTAGAAGCGAAGAAATCATTCGGTGATAACAGATACGAGCTGCAATGATGAAATTCCCATGAACAGTGATAGAGTAGGTTCCAAAGAAGCATGGCAAGATGTTCATGAAAATAACGATGTTGGTGATATAGTCAGATTTAGTTGACGAAGCCTACACTTTTGAAGCGAAGAACATGATTGATAGTAGTTGACCGGACATGAAGTTAATGCCAATGGCGAAGGTGCCGAAGATGACGTAAATGTTAATAAACTGTTGAGAAGATGTCCAAGCTCAAGTAGTTGTCTTGACATTAGAAATTGCATGTCGAAGATTAATGCAACGCCTCTTGATTTATGATGATGACAATAGAACTTGGTGTCATAGTCGTTGATGATGCTTCACGTGGAGGAAAGTAGATGTTGATATTGTTGATCAACTCATTGAATCTGTGTTGATTGGATATAGTGTAGCATCAACTGAGAGCCAAAGTTATCGGTGAAACTGTTGAAGTTGCTGAAGTAGAAAGCCTATTTTGTAGTGAAGACGAAGCTGATGACTCCAAAGCTGATTTCGTTGAACTTGCTAACTGATTAATTGATTGTTTCACCTTAACATAATGGTTGTCGAATTTCAATCTTGTATTTGTGCAGCCCCTGACTCTATGCTTAGCTGGGAAACAACTGAACATAGAGTCACAAATTGTAGCTTCTTGTTGTTGAATAGCAATCGCTTGAGTGAAAATACACGTCGTGAATGTCTGAATAGAAAGCTTGAGGATTGGAGAACCATTTGTAGTAGTAGATTAACACGACGTCGTATCTGGTGGTGCATGCCGAGATGTCAAAGTTCTCGGAGATGTCTAGGTTATTGAAGTAGCAAAGCTGACAAAGTAGAGGCAACATAGGTTTCATAACGGTGAAGACACTAGTTGGTGGTAATAGAGGCGACTAACTGTGAAGACGAAGTTGCTCAATAATGATGACAGAGATGCGTAGCCGTGAAGATAAAGAAACCAGCCGATGATGGTGAAGGTGGCCGTCAGTGAAGACGAAGATGCTTAACAACGGTGGCGTAATAAGTCAGTCATGAAGACAGAGACACCAGACTTCGGTCGTGGCAAACTGACAATGAATACATGTAGTCATGAAGACGAGGACATCAGTTGGTGGCGATCGAAGGCAAGCTGGCTATGAAGACAAAGACGACAACCAACGACGACGACGTAGGCCAGTCGTAAAGGCAATGACACTAGTTGGCGACGGAGACAAGCCGGTGGCTAAGTAGAAGACGGGCATCAGCGGTGACGATGTAGGCCAGTCGTGAAGGCAGAGACACTAGTCGATGGCAGTGAAGGCAATTGACGATGAAGAAGAATACGCCCATCAATCGGTGGCAACGATGTAGGCCAACCGTGAAGGCAAAGACACCAGTCGGCGGTGACAAAGGCAACTAACGATGAAGACGAAGACATCCATCAGTGGCGACGTAGTAAGCCAATCATGAAGGCGATGACACCAGTCGACGGCGGCGGAGGCAAACCGGTGGTAAAGAAGAAGACGCCCATCAATCGGCGGCGACGATGTAGGCCAACTGTGAAGGCAATGACATCAGTCGGCGGTGGTGGAGGCAAGCCGGTGGCAAAGAAGAAGACGCCCATCAATCGACGACGACGAAATAGGCCAATCGTGAAGGCGAAGGTACCTAGTTAGCAGTGAAGACAAAGATGCCCATCACCGGTGGTGGTATATGCCAACCGTGAAGGCGGAGACACCAGTTGGCGATGACGAAGGTAGCTGACGGTGAAGACAAAGACGCCCATCAGGGGCGGCATAACAGTCTAGCCCTGAAGGTGGAGACACTAGTCGGCGACGGCGAATGCAAGCCGACGATGAAGACGAAGACACCCATCAGTGGCGGTAGTATATGCCAACCATGAAGGCGGAGACACCAGTCGACGATGACGAAGGCAGCTGATAGTGAAGATGAAGACGCCCATTAACGGCTGCATAATAGTCTAGCCCTAAAGGCAGAGACACCAGTTGGCAACGACGAAAGCAAGCCGGCGGTGATGTTCTGACCGATCCATTCCTGAAGCATATCAAATAAGCTTAACGCCATGAATCCCTATTATGTATATCTGGATTTGGATCCTGCAATATAAACATATAGGATGAGTAGTATCTGAAGTAAATATAGTACTTGAGGAAAATTGAAGCATTTTAAAATATTTGTAAGTATGTATTTCTCCTCTTGTCGATTTTAATTTTCCTGAGTAGATGACTCCTTACGTTTAGACACTCTGCTCGACTAGTCATTAACATGAGTTCGTCATTCATGGAACAAAGCTTCACGGATCAAAATTTACTACTCGAGTACTTTTGTAATTGTTAAGAGTAGAAAACAAATTATTTTATCTTTATGCTTTTGATTTTGTTCGAGTAATACTTAGCGCCTTGCGTTATATACTCTACCCGATAAGCCCCCGGTACTAGAAATCGGCTCAAAGGCAACCATCCGTCGATAAACCAAACAGAAAGCATCGGCAAATAGAGTTGCACAACTTGGTCGGCACTTTTTTTACTTAGATTATTTCGCAAGCAATCAAAATAAATATTATGAAAATTATTGGAAAAAATATGATACAACATTTATAGCCCTCGACTCACTGCTCAACGGAGAACCAGTTGATGTAGTGAGATAGAGAAAAAAGAAAATATCATATAAAGAAGAAAATTAATGATGACTTATCTTGTTGGTATCTTCATCGGTGATGGCGGAGGTGATCGACAGTGCCATCACCAACAGCGGCAGAATTCACTAACAATGGAGGTGGAGAAACCAGTCGGTGACGACGGAGGCAACCGGCGGTGAAGACAATTTCGCCATCAACAATAGCAGCGGAGTACACCAACCTTAGAGGCGAAGAAACCACTGGGCAACGACGGAGGTAGCCAGTGGTGAAGACGACGTTGCCATCAACAACAGCGGCGTAATCCACCAACCATGAAGGCGAAGAAACCAGTCGGCGATGACGAAGACGTCCGACGGGGAAGACGATGTCGCCATCAACAGCAATGGCATAATCCACTAACCGTGGAGGCAAAGAAACCACTCGGCGACGACAGAGGCAGCTAGTGGTGAAGATCACGTTGCCATTAACAACGGCGGCGTAATCCACCAACCGTGGAGGTGAAGAAACCACTGGACGACGATGGAGGTAACCAGTGGAGAAGACGACGTTGCCATCAACAACAGCGGCATAATCCACCAACTATGGAGACGAAGAAACCAGTTGGCGACGAAGGAGGCATCCAGTGGTGAAGATGATGTAGCCATCAACAACAGCGGCGCAATTCACCAATCGTGGAGGCGAAGAAACCACTCGACGACGACGAAGGCGACCGACATAGGAGACGATGACGCCCATCAGTGGCGGCGGTGCAGGCCAACCATGAGGACGAAGGTACAAGTCGGCAATAGTAGTGCCATGGCATTACATGCGAACAACAAAAAAATACCATGAGATTAATCTGATATGTAGAGAGATCAATCTAATAAATAACGATAAGTTGAAAGAAAAAACCTGGTGATGCTGGAGATTAAATCGTTGAACACGTCGAGATTGATCTCCCCAGCTAGACTGAATCCGAGATGGAGACTTGGGATGAAAACGAATCCGACGGCTTCGAAGATTGGTTCTATCGCACTCGTCGATGGAAAGCTCGACACCGCCCCTACCTAGCGCGCTAACTGTCGAAACTGAAATTCGGCAATAATAAAAGAGGGTAGGGCACGAGACCTAAAGTGGATGGATACGGAAGACAAAGATGTAGATAGGTTCAGGCCCTCTCAATGAGAGGTAATACCCTACTCCTGTTTGGGGATTGTATCCGCCGGGTATATATTGATTTGACGATTGACTTGTGAATATCTGTGTGATCAACTTTGTGATCCCATCCCTAGAAGGTTCCCTGCCCACCTTATATAGGTTGGGAGGCAGGATTGCAAAGAGAAAAACTTAGCCAAACACGACATCAGTTTTCTAATCTATTACATGGTAGTACTCAATCAAGAATCTAGGTCATGCCATAGAACACAAGGCAATATTATGACTGAGTTCTACTCTATTACGTAATATATGGATCTAGCTCACCACCTATCTCTAGTCGAATATGGAGGTCGTGTGGGTACCTGGTACCCGTATTCTCCACAGAGAGCTTTGGGGTTTTTATCATGTTCTTCATCAGCCAATTCCCTCTTATAAGCTCAATAAACATATTATTAGTCTGTTAATTGTTTGCTATTAATTATCCAAAATTCACTACGGGCTACATCACTTTCAAAATGTGCCAACAGATCCAAATTCTTCATGCTTCCATTTTTGTCCTCTCTCTCAATTTTTTCTTGTGATCCAAACTGCCCAAATTTAATCTTGTTCTATTTTGAATTTCTTAGTTTTCAACCCTATACCATATCATATCCTTGTGTTTTTTTTTATTTCTATGTTTTTTATTCCATACTTCCAAGACGGCCTTGTTATTTTCTTCTTACTTTGGTGCAGATTTGTCGTTTATCTCAAGGATTCGTAGTAGACAACGGTGACTGTACACTGTCAGATGGAAATACCTGGTGGACCTGATGGAAAAGAATGGTTTCCCTAAAAGATGGAGAAACTAGATCTCAACCATTCCAATAAGAGCAGTTCCAGTGTGCGCTCAAAATCGATTTTAACTCAACGAAACAGAATCATGCACATTGTGGCAGCCGACCAATGATTATCAGAGAGAAAATCAAACTCTAGAGTTGAGTCGAACTGTACTAAGTAAAATAGTATTTGCTTTATACGGTCACTGGTATGCATGAAGGCTACATGCACCGATTTTTTTCACTATAGTAATTGATAACTGTTGGGATACGCATAGGCTACGATAGTATAAATCAAAATTTTTCTATTGCATAAACCAGGAACTATGTAAGTATGAGTCATAGATCATTATCACTCGACGCGCTGTGCAGCGAAAGTAGGTACTAAGAAGTCGAAGGAACGCTGGCGACGTAGCGTGCATTGATGTAGAGGAAGTAGAAGATCACAGCAACCTGATCTTCTCCTCCTCGTGCGTGCGCCTCGCCGTGCTCTCACGCTGATCAACACCGCAGACCAGCGGCGCTTCTACCGGTATCCACACGTCTAGAGAAGGAACACGTTGCACGGTCATGCTAGCGTCCGTGTGCGTCTAGGGTTTTGCTTGAGAGGGGAGTGACGGCTAGAGTTTCTCTGTGTCGACCAGCCTCATCACCTGAAGGATATATATAGAAACCATAACTGGGCCTCCTAGGCCCACAGGAGTCATACTCGGATCCCTATCCGAATCGAGCAAATATCGGATCTCCATCCAATCCCTTTATTCCAGCCCGTTAAGTGTGCAACTCTGTAGGTTCATGTACACTCGGCTGTAACCCGAAAACTCCTTTTCGGTCCACGTGTCAACAGCGGCCCCTAGCAGAACATATAGACTATTCTTCTTGTATACACAAGACTCTTCTTTGTTTTTAACAAAGCCCAATGCCTCGACTACTTCATCAAAACGAATATTTCAACTCCGAGATGCTTGCTTCAACCCATAAATGGATTTAAGCAACTTGCATATCTTTTTAGCTGATTGTGGATCGACAAATCCCTTGGGTTGGGTCATGTACACATCCTCATCTAGATTTCTATTGAGGAAAGCTGTTTTGACATCCATTTGCCATTTCTCATAATCAAAATAGGCAGCAATCGCTAAAATAATTCGAATAGACTTTATCATGGCGACAGGTGAGAAAGTCTCTTCGTAGTCAATACCTTGAATTTGTCTGAAACTTTTCACCACCAATCGTGCTTTGTAGATGTGAACATTTTCATCTACATCTGTCTTTTTCTTAAAGATCCATTTGCACTCGATGGCTTTTACACCATCAGGTGGATCGACCAAGTTCCAAACTTGGTTGTCATGCATGGACTCTATTTCGGATCTCATAGCTCCAAGCCATTTCTCAGAGTCTGGTCCCACCATCGCTTCCTCATAGGTTGTAGGTTCATCGTTGTCTAACAAAAATATATTACGTTGTCCTGTGGTTATCAATGCGTACCTTGCAGGTGTACGTCGTATCCTTTCAGACCTTCGTGAAGCCGGTGCTTGCACAATTGGTTCAACAACAACTTGTTCAACCTGTTGAACAACATCTTGCTCAATCTGGTATTGTTGCTCAATAATTATGCGACCCTGTAGGTTCATGTACAGTCAGCTGCAACCTAAAAACTCTTCTTCGATCCACGTGTCAACAGCGGCCCCTATCAGAACATATTGAGCCATTAGGCATACATAAAGATCATATCGGCTGAACCTCTAGTGTATACTTATATGAACCCCTTTGCCTCACGATATCGATTATGCTCAAGACTAAATATGTGTCATCCTTTAATAGCTCAATCATTCACTCGATCCTGTAATAGATTATTTAACATGTGATTGACTCCTCAATCACTTTTGACATGGTCATGCACTTTCATAATCTATAACATCGAGGGGCCCAGAGAAATCTCCCCAAGGGAGGAGCAAATCCCATCTTGATTATTCATATCCTACTACATGTTTTATAGTATGCCCGAAAACTATTTTTATAACTACCCAGTTACAGAGTAGTATTTAACAGCCCCTAAGCAAGCTACTACACATGTTGGGAACCATGATAATCTCAGGTCTAAGGATTCTACACCAACACTAATATGAGACTACTAATGGCACATCACATATAGCTCTTGCAGTGTCTCATGTTGGGTCTATCCAACAACATGTTCTTCAACATGTGTCCATATTATTAATTTGGTATCTCCATACCATGATACATGAGACATGATCATCAATTATTAAATGTGCTGATCATTGAACCATATTTGTTTCATATATGATATTTGGTCAGGGATCCCTTAGAAATAGTAACATACAACATAAATAGTCTTATGAACAGATCACATATTCATTGATCAATAATAAGTTATCTATTTCAAGGAACAACATATAACAAAGATGACATAGTATGTGATACAATCATCTCTATGATTGTCTCTAAGGCATATCACCAACAATAACCTCTATATTAAATACTTAGTAAATCAAAGCTGTTATTTATGAAAATGGGATGGACATTGTTTTGTGAAGCGTCCAGATGTGGATGCTGGTGTGAACACCGTCCAGGTCAGGACGCTCTTTGAAACGGCGTCCACGGCCTGCCGCGGCTCCATCCTCGTGCAAGTTCCCGCTTCCCTGTCAACAGCCGTCCTCGTGATTACACTGCTAAGCGAGGCTTGCCGCAGCCCTCAATAGCATGTTTGTCACATCCCTTGTTTCTCCGGCGATGTGGTCTTCTCTCAAGCCGAGATCAGCCGTGGGCGGTCATCGCGGCAACACGGCAGAGACGTCGTCGCTACTCCTATGCACCATTGCACCAAGCGACTACGCTATATTCAGCTTATCTCATGAACACTCTGCCTTAGAGCAGAACCGGCGCCATAAATTAATCAAAATACCATATCAACATAGGAAAAACTTGACAATGACATCAATGCAGAGACATGCTTCGTACCATACTTTGATGCAACTAGTCGACATGGCTGCATATTAGTCGGTTGATTTCTTTAGTTTGCTACACATGAGCTTGTACTAATCTCGCTAATATAAGATTCACTTTGGATTAAGAAAAATAAAAAGCTGTAGAGGGGACTGCAAAATGGAGAGGGCTGGGGGCATGGCCCCATGGAAGCATCGTCAGAGAGTGCCATACAACGCCGTCTTCCAGCTGCGATCTCGCGCGCGGATCCAATGGGTGGTGGTTGCCTTGCCTGTGGCTGCAGCGCCATTACCTATCTACCCACATCGCACGAGCAGATCAGAAGGGCGCGAGATTACCAGGCAAGGCACGCGGCACGCCAGGCCGCCAGTCCAGCCCTATCTGACCACATCGCTAGGAGACTGCAGTACGGCGATAAGGAAGCATCGTAGTAGTCGAGACTCACGGAAGGACGGCGATCCATGGTTGCCGGGTTGCACTATGGGTGGACGTGGTAAAGGATAGCGTCCACATTCGGACCCAGTTTCTAACAGCGTCCACCTCTGGACATACATGCAGGTAGCGTCCATCCTATTTTCCTAATCTCATCTATGATTTACTACTTATTTAATTCCAAAGATAACAATTACCATAAATAAAAATTTCGGCTACATGGAGTGATGGAGGGATATTTATTTTCTACGTGGGTCCTATAAATCGATTTTGACGCTGCAGGTATTGAACCATAGTTTGTTTGCCTGTGATAGACTGCAACTATCGAACCAAACACTGGAGCTGCCCTGAGCTCCTCGACCCGTGTCCTCTTCTATGGGTCCCCTCGAGAACCGATCCGACACGGGTGGAGGGTCAGACAGGGTGACCACATCCTAATTTTCTTCCAGGGATTTAATAATATATTTGTAGAATCCTATATATATCTATAAAGTTCATACTCACTAATACTCACTAAATGTAGTCACTAAATATAGTTAATACTATTTATCTTTCTCTCATTAAACCACATTACATCAATTATTTTTTAACCCTTAAATGATTAACATACTGTCCAAATTAACTCCCTCATTTTCTTGTCTTACGAATTCATATCATGTTAGTTTTGTCTTTGGATAATTAATCTACATTATGTCTATTTTTTCCTTCTCTCATTGAGCACATTCACCTTAATTTTATTTTTAATGAACAACCTATATAAGAATTAAATTTTTATCAACCAAGTCATCTTAATTGTTTATAGCTTATTTTTTATTATGGATGAAAGATGAAAATGATATAAACTGTATAAAGTTACATCATCTAGATATTTTACATGTTATACCTACAATTATCCACAACAACGTGGGGGTTTCATTTAGTTTATATGAAAATGAAAAAAATTACGAGTAAAGGTAATGTGAGAAATAAAATTTTCTTTGATAAATCATGGCTGCGAATATTTTTCTTGTATTCTTTATGCCCTAAAATACTCTTTATAATTTTTAGAGTTCAACATCTCATTTTAATAGCATAAAGTTCATTTAAGCAATTATTTAAACTAGAAAAAGAAAATGAAAAAAAATCATCTTTCTTGCACAGGGCGGTTTCTAGCCCTCATGAGTTGTTGATATGTGGGGCCCACTTAATCGCCCATTGCTAATGCAATAATCCTTGTTTTCCAGATAAAATAAATATTAATTGTGTCATAAGTCAATAATAATTCCAGAAATAGGTTTAATGGCTCAAAAATTTAAAAATTAATAACTAATTCACATGAACTCTAATTTGAGCTATTCAACTTGCAAAATTCATAAAAAATTGATATCTACATGTTTGTTTACTTTTCATATGCTGTTTACATGATTTACATTGGAGTTTTTCCTTATTTTACATCTTAGCATATACAATATGCCGTTTTGGAGGATCATGACCGCAAGGAAAAGCATTCGGAAGACTAATACAAGAAGAAAGGCAAGTCACAATTTCCCCTGCAATATGTTGAACCCATCTTGTGAAATGTTTTACTGTTTACAAATAAAATACATGTTAGGATCAACTCTTCCACTACTATTTTCTTTTCATTGTGAGGACTATTCATCTCTTTTGTAAGTATTTACACTTTACTTACGTTTGGAACTACATATTGATGTCTCATTTTATGTACCCTTGATTGATTCTTGGATAGAGACTTAATACATAAAATAGTCTAGATATTGGCTAAATTTCTGGGCGTGAGACCCTCCCCCCTCTCTCTTCCCTGTAATGGCTACGTTGTGACCTATAGTTCACACTCAAATTGTAGAGTGTGGGGTGCTAGGCCAGCACTGAAACAACTAGAGTGTAGCCTTCGAGCTTCTATCACATCATCTAGATTTATACGACCTCTGCAGAGTTAAAACTATCTGGTTAGCCGTACTCAGGTCAAGAGCGACTTGGGAAAGTAGCATGAGTATAATTTTAATTATTTCTCAACATGTTATATAAAAATGGTTGAGGTTGGGAATTTGATGATGATTTTGAATATAATGATGACTTGCTACCATGGAAGGTGCAAGTGTGATGTTTTATGATTTATGATGATGTTAATGAGAAGAAAAGATGATTATGTTGCTACAATTATTTATATTGATCCCATGCTTTACTTTACATACTTGTTCTACAAATGCTTTCTAAATTTGCCGTTTGCGAAATATTGTGAAGTAACTTAGTGTTATGAAATAAACCTACAAAGAGCCCTTCTTTGATATTTAGAGCTTGAATGTATGTAGGATTGTATTGTCTTGCCAGAACATTAACTTTGTTAATGTATTGACACTTGTATCTTTTGTGGGATGTTGGTTAAATTGTTTTGCAGGATTAGTTGAGTGTTGCGGGTTTCGTTTATCTCTTCAGGACAGTTCATTAGAGATCTACCCCTAGTCAGCTTGCTTATGGGTCTTGGGTATATAAGCTGCCATGCGAACCACTAATTATTTGGCTGGTCGGCTGTATGTATCCTTAACATAGATTTTAAATTATTTATGTGTTAGAACTCCTTATTTATGGATATCATATTCTATGATGAAAGTGTCTTGGTAGGTTCTATGCTTATAGAACTATCTAGACATGAGTATGTATGTTGAACAAACGAGATGTTGTAGAGCTTAGCAAATTGAGTCAAGTCTCTTGTGATATATAACACATCTGGTCGTCACCTTCGTGTGGTTTGACGGGCACATCTCAGGCTGAAGGTGACTGGCACGCTAAGTCCCAGCAATATATCTTTTGCTCAATATTCGGTACTACGTAAATTATATGGAATGGTGTTTAATTGTGATCATAGGGCACATTGAGGGTGGAGTGGCTATTATGCGTGTATGGATCCGGCTCACCAAAAACCATGTGATGGTCACAATAAACACTGGAAAGGGCTATGTTTGAAAAAGAAGACCTGGAAAGGGCCGCCGACTACACTAGGAAGGAGAAAGGCGTGGAGCTACTCAGATGTAGGGAGATCTAGATCTCCTCTTACATAGAGAGAAGCTGATCGGCGCTAGCACAGTTGTGCGAGGAGTTGCATGTGTTCCCTCCTTCTCCGGAGAAGTCTATTTCTGGGTATATGGGTTGGCTGTGGAGTACGTGCGACGGACTTGCTGGCATCACGCAGAGGATCGACAAAGCCCTGAAGCAAGAATGTCATCAAGCCAGTCGATACGGTGGATGTTTTATAATTTGGTCCTTTACAAAAACTTATTTTACAAATAGACGCTTGAAAAAACTTATGTCAGAAATGATCCTTTCTGGAGCGCCAGAGTGGCTGGCGCCGTGGTCCAACGGGATGCGCCGTCACCCTGCCACCGTGGCACACCCAGCAACCCGATGCTAACATGGAAGTAGGAGTGCGCTTATATCCGTCAATCTCGACCACAGATGAACCTGGGCTTTCTCTGAGAAGGGTTCTCGCGTTCGTGGAGAACACATGCCGAGATCGATCAACTCGTGCAATCTCTTGCTCCACTAGCCAAAGACGTTTTCTCCTCAATACAATGGCAATGACTCTCCTGGTAGTCATCATAGTGTTGGTATTCTGTAAAGTTCACCAGACAAGACATTAGTAGACATTGATGATTAATTAATTTTTGTAAAATAAAGTAATGCTTGTATTGGCAGCAGCAAAAGAGTACTTCCCACAAGGGCCATTCTCGGCATTATGGAGATGGGTACCATTCCTAGCCCCTGGCTAGTTTTATGAAAAATTAGATTGTTTCCAAAAAAGTAGCTTGAATTTCATAATAGACCGTGTTGAAGCAGTGAGTGCCTAGCCCCCAGCAGTGAAGTTGGGAAAATCAATTTCCGAGTACTTGGCTAGTTAATACGTTACAGTAGGTACTCTGACATGACCAATCTGACATGGTCGTTTGACCCTTAGCATCCGACTAGCCCAGTAGTGCCAGGCATCCCTGGCCAAGGTGCCCAGTAACTAGTCGGATTTAACGTAATAGGTCGATAAGGAAAGACTTCAAATAGCGGTGATATGAGAACAGGGGATCAATGGACAAAATATTGTGCTTTCTGAAATACAGATGTATATATATATATTGACTGATATGAACTAACTTACAGACTTGGTATTGATCCTATACATAGAATTTTCGTAGCTGATGTTGATGGTCCTTAAGTGCAAACTTTACCCATCAACTCCTACATAGAAAATACAAAATATAATATCAAACTTAGTGGTAGGAGTTGTTTACTAACCTTCTCCGCTAGTTTTGGTGAATATTAGTATGCAGGTGAAATTTTGGGAGAAAACACACCCGCCATACGACAAAATATACCTCCAGCCAATCACACGCGAGCACAAGGATTGGGAGGCCCACAAGTCAGTCAAAACCGATCTAAACTATGGTCAGACCATCCTCAACCGCCATAGGAGCCCACATGTAAGCCTCTGGAAAAATGCGATGGAGACTAGTGTGACCCAGTGGTTGGCCGAACCCCTGGTATGGCCTCCACCTTACACGTGTATGTCCCTGATGATCTCCCAATGACAGTTGTGGATGGCGGTTAACCGCCATTCTCAAACGTCATAGCACACTATAGAAGGAGGAGATCATTCACTTGGAAGATACACAACAAAGTAGAGTACAACTCACTTTCAGATCATAGAATTTCCTTTCATGTGTGGGATAAGGAAGAGAGTGAAGGGAAGCTTCGGAAGGAGTGCCCCAAATAATCAGAGTTTTCTCCGAGAATTTTCGGAGGAGTGCTGGGTTTGTTGGCATTCTTTCACTAGAGTTCCAAATAAGTGCCGGGAATGTCGGCCTTCTTTTGCTTGTAACTCAGCAGATGCTTCTTTTATAAGTAAGTGTTTGAGATTTCCTTTATGTTATTTGACTAGTTTATTTAAGTGAGAAATATCCTCATCAATGTGGGTTCGTCGCTTAGTTTATAATTAAGTGCTCTAGTACTAGGACTTTGGATAAAGAAGGAAGTTACTACACAAGGCTAGAGTAGTAATCATTAGCTTAGGTGTGGTGTCTAGGTGGTTGGCAATTACCTTCGTTTATTGTGTGCTCCATGGAAAATGAGGTAGGCAGTAGGTGGTGACAGCCCTGTCTATCCTTTGTATCCCTCCATGTTCGGGTACATCATAGAGCTCAAGGCCGAACTCAGCCTGGCAAACCAAGAGAGGGTCGATGCCCGCAAAATTCGATAGAGTTTTACCTTTAACTTAAATCAGCTTATTAAATTCATAGGAATCCTCTCTAGCCTATCATATCATCGGTTGTTGTCCTTGGATAGAATCCTATTACTAGATAATACACACTCATTTCCTGTGATTCAATACCTTTGGAATGCTCTAAGGTGAAGTGCTATAGTGGTATCTGTGCGCTTGCGGATTAATCTGTGTGTGTAGAAAATACCAATAGCTGATCAATGTTTTGAGAATTGGATAACTCTCGGCCTTCATCGTCGACAATTTTGTATGCGCCTGGCTGTAAGACTTGAACCACTGTGTACAACCTTCCAACTTAGGTGAGAGCTTATTAGGCCCTACCTGATTTTGAACTCGTCGGAGGATGTAATCGCCGATGTCAAGTGTATAGGCTCGGATGCATTTGTCATGTTAGCGACGTTAGGCTTGTTGGTATCCGGCTGCTCGAATGGCAACACGACCTCGATATTCTTCTAGCAGATCGACGTCGTCTATTTGCCTATTGTCCTGGTCCTCATCTGAGTTATTGCGAACAGTGTTGATCGATAGCGTAGCTTGGTGGGGAGCATAGCTTCAGTTTTGTATACGACGAAGAATGTGGTCTCTTTGGTTGGTGCAGTCGGAGTGGTATGGACGATCGAAAGAACAGACGGGAGCTTCTCAACCCATGATGAATCGTAGGCCATGAGCCTATCATAAACACGTGTTTTGATCCCCTAGAGCACAATCCCATTGGCCCGCTCAACTTGCCTATGGCTCTGAGGATGGGACACTGACGCGAAGCAGATTTTGACCCCGTATTGCGAGCAGTAGTCCTGGAAGGCGGTACTCGTGAACTAGGAGCCATTGTCTATCAATATTCGATTTGGAAGCCCGTATCGACAACATACCCCATTGATGAACTTGATGGTGTGCTCGGCACTGATTTTTCTTGTTGGCTCCGCTTCAATCTACTTAGTGAATTTGTTGATAGCCATGAACAAGAACTTATAGCTGCCTTGTCCTCTTGAAAAAGGTCCAAGGATACCAAACCCCTAGCACGAAAATGGCAAGGACAGATGGACGCTTTGAAGGGCTTGGGTTGGTAACATGTTGTGTTTGTTCTGCAATTGACAAGCTTCACACCGCTGTACCATGTCAGAGGCGTCTTGGAGAGCCGATGACCAGTAAAAACCTTATTGGAAAGCTTTGCCGACCAACGTTCCCCCTCCGGCGTGTGATCCGCATATTCCTTTGTCGATGTCGAAGCAGTAGCTCCTTGCCATCATTGGACGTGATGCACTTCAGCAGTACTCCATTGGCGGCCTTCTTCTAAAGATCATCCTCGATCATATAGTAGGCCTTGACTTGCCGGGAGAGTTTTTCTGCTTTCGTGTCATTATCCGGCAGCTTGTCTATGTTGCGGAATTCGACGAGTGGCGTGCGCTAGTCTGGAGTAGTCTCAATGTCCACGACGAATTTGTCATGCTGAGCAGTAGCCCCCGAGCCAGCGTGGTGCTATCGATATTGCCGTTTGGCGAACTCTTAACTGAAGGATTGATTAGCACTTCCAGGAACATGCTGGGTTCCATTGGTTCCCTTTTGGAAGCTCAACGGGCTAGGTTATCGATGTCAGCATTGTCTTTGTGATAGACATGGCGCACCTTGAGCCCATTAAACCTGCGGTCCAGCTTTTCGACCTCGGTGAGGTACTTGGACAACTCGGGTTTTAGCATTTGTAATCCTTATGCACTTGGTTAGCGACTATTTTTGAGTCGCCTTTCACAACTAGTCACTTGATTCCAAGTGATAAGATGGCTCATAATCTGTGAGAAGTCCTTCGTACTCGATGGTATTATTGGTTGCCCAAAAATCAAGTTGGACGGTGTGTCGGAGCTGATCTCCGGTTGCTGAGGTTAGGATGAATCTAGATCCTACTCCATGGCTACTGAATGCCCCATCAAAGGCAACTGTCTAGAGCTCGTTGTCCGTTCGATCGACTTTGCCATCCTCGGGAGCGGTCCAGCCAACAACAAAGTCTGCGAGTATTTGAGATTTGATGGCAGTTCAAGAGATGAAGTGGACATCGAATTTGCTAAGCTTGACTTCTTTGTTGCGAACAACTTGACCCAAGGGCTATGAGGAGACGGTCGTGAATTTTGGGCCTGAAAGTAGTGGCACACCGTTTGGATGCCACGACCACAACGTAGAGCAGCTTCTGGATATAAGGATATCTGGTCTTGGCATCATGGACGACATCATTGACATAATAGACTAGGCATTGGTTGTCATGCCCCGATTTTCATTTGGGATAAAAAATATTTAATAATGCATTTCTAGAATTTATATTAAAAGTTAAAGCAATTTAACAAGTGAAATTAATAAGGGAAATAAAATTTCCTTTAAAATCATGGCAGAAAATATTTTTGTAATATTCTCCATACCCTAAAGTACTCTTTGGAATTTCCCGTGAATTTTTGGAGCTCAAGAAGTAATTTTAATAATACAAACTTCATTTAACCAATTAAATAAATGGAAAAACAAAATAAATCTCCGTCCATAGCTTTGGGTCGTTTCTGGCCGAAGTCTGTTCTTCTTCCCTTGGCCTCGGCTCGCTTTCTTCTCCTCTTTCATTAGGTTGGCTCCCCTCTCATCCCCTTCTGCCGGCCCAATTTCTCCCGCTTGGCCTGCTTGCTCTCTCCCTTGCAAAGTCCATTTTACCTCCCCATCCTGGCGTCCTCTCCCCCTCTCACTGACAAGTGGGACTAGCCGCCTCACCTGTCATCCCCTTACTCCAACCTCCGGCCAGGAGAACCGACCGCCACTCCCCCATGTCGCCGTCCCTGTCGAGCGCCTCGCCGTTCTCGCACATGCGTGGACCAGCCACTTCCTCCTTCCCACACACACTCCCTCAAATTTTACCCCCCAACATCCGGCGCCCAGCCAAGCCACATCACCCACGTCGACATACCATCGCACCCACCAACTCCCCGCCCCGTCTTGGCCTCAATCCCACCTCTTTGAGCGATAAAAAGAGGCCCCAGACTTTCCTCCCTCTTTATCCCACATTCCCGAGCTCCCCCATGTCCAAAACCACCCCGCCGCAAAGAACCCCCATCACCACCACCGGTGACCACTTTTGACCAAGCTCCACACTGCTTGCACCACCGGCTTCGCCGTGTAGAGCTCTACCTCGGTCATTCCTTGCTCACCGCAAAACGCCACCGGAGTAGCAACTTCGCTGCCAACCCGAGTCCCCGTCATGTTTGCCTCCTCTTACCGACACTCATCTCCGCTCCGAGCCACCTTCGGCATCGTGTCCATCACCTCCAACTTCGCAACGACAAATAGGAAGCACGACGTCCCCCTCCTCCAAGCTCCTCATCATCGGAATCCCTTTGGCTCCACGACTGGTGAGCGCCGTCGTCCCTCTCAATCTCTGGCCAGCTTTCACTGTCGCGCGAGACGCCCTCGACACTCCTTAACTGCTCCATCTACTTACCCAAGTCACAAGAGTCCCCGGCCGCCCCTTTTCGCTCGTGGTCCGTCGTCAGAGCACCGTCTGCATCACCTTTCCAAAAGGGCAGCACCACCAAACCTTTGCCGCCGCTCTCCTCCCACGCCGCCTCCCCCACCATGCATGATCGGTGAGCTCCCTGCCTCTTCCCTGTCCATTTTTGCCTCTCTGCTGCTCCACTGTCATGCGCTGCGCTGGGTGGTCGCCGGCAGCAACAATCGGGCCATGCGCACCGTGTCGCCAGTCAGCCCAGCATTGGCATCCTGGTCTGCTCGTTCACCATGCCCGGCTACCTGTGGCCACCTGATCGGTCTCGGCCAATCTAGGCCGTCCACGCCAGTGGACCACCTTGTGGTCTCGGTCCACGGTGCACCGGCTGCCACCTCACTTGCTGTCGTGTGGGGCCCACCTTTAGTTGACTCAATCAGTGCCTCTCCACACGCTGACGTAATAATCAATGTTTTCCTTGAAAAAATACACAATAATTATGCAATAAATCGAGTTTAATTCCAAAAATTAATTTAAATGGCTCAAACTTCTAAAATTCATAACTAATTCATACAAAATCCAAATTGAGCCATTCAACTTGAAAATTTCATCTAAAACCAAGCCCTACATGTTTGTTTACTTTTCATGTATTGTTTATTTTGTTTCTATTTGGGTTTTGTCATTTTATGTGCCAACGTGTAGATTCCTCTGTTTCAGAAGATCGCAATTGTGAGGAATGAGTTCAGAAGATTGTTCAAAGAAGCAAGGAAAGTCACACAATTCCCCTTGAGCATATTGAGCCTAATTTATAAAATGTTTTATAGTTTGCATGTTTTGGTAATCATATGGGACTCTGGAACTACCAATCTGCTTGCTTGTGCCATGTTTACTTGTATCCATTCCTTTGCCAAATTTGGGTGATAATTTGCCTAGCTTATGCACTTAAGTTGACTTGCTAGAATTATGTTATGGTTAGCCATGCTTAATTACCACTAGCTCGCATAATGGGATAATTATGTTATTTAATTTTAGTATCTCGATGAGCTACGAGCTTGAGACAGTTAACCATGGTTTAATAGTCGTAATTATCACACGAAAATATGGCTCAATGGTGGGCTATGGGTGCATAATTTTGCTTGTCACACCCACGGAAATTAAGGACTGGTTCACGGGAAACCCTGGAAGAATTACCATGGTTACCACAAGCAAGTGTGGGTAACTGCTGGACTTGTAGTATAGCTTTCCCTTTCTGGCGTTCCCAGGCAAGGGTGGGAGTGATGGAGTTCGGATGGACCTTGCGACGGTCTATGCGGTTGCCAGATTCACCATGGCACAAGAGGGGCTGTCCACCCCGGTTTTATGGGTGGGGGCCCCGCAGTGTGGTGTGCTTCATTAGGGGGAGTTATGTGAAGGGTCTTGTCATAATCACTCGCATGGTGACGTGCCAGGCATGGCACGGTGACATATAACAGATTGTGTCTTGTGGGTATATGCACCTCTGGCTAGAGTAAAACTATTAAAATAGCCATGCCCGCAGTTATGGGCGATCGACCAGCTTCGCCGCAATTAGTCTCACACTATTAATTAACTTGGCTTAATGAACTAGTGTAGTTCATGTGCTTTTGTTGGGCCCGTTCAACATGGTGTAACGTTGTTAAGTAGAGATTTAATCTTGCCTTAATTAATCAACAATTTTACTATTTCAAACTTTAAATGTTTACAACTGCCTTTATACAAATAGCCACAAACCTCCCTTTGTATCCCCTTGCACGTCTACATCATTGGTGTGGCTTGCTGAGTACGGTGGTTATACTCAGCTTTGCTATTATTCCGCCTTTTCAGCAATGTAGTGCTTCTGAGCTGAAGACGAAGTTAGAGGACCAAGGCTTACGCCTCAGTTGAGTTTTGCGTGTGGAGTGGAGCTGAAGCACTTCTAGGATCGCCTTTTTCCGCTGCTATTGCTTTCTTTTCGGTGTGAGGACTAAGTGCCACTTATGTAAGTATTTACGTTTTATTTTACGTTTGGATCTGTACATTAATTTCTCATTTTGTGTACCCTAGCTTGATTTCTGGACAAGGATATATACATAAAATAGTCTGGAAATTTGGGTACATTTCTAGGCGTGGCATAAAGCATATGGTGTTGCGGTGATGTAGGGGAAGAGTTCCTTCGGTAGTTGTGGGGCAATGAGTACAGGTGGATCGGTGAGGTATCGCTTGAGTGCACGAAATACCTCCTCGGCCTCTGATTTCCATTCCAATCTGTCTTGTTTCTTCAGTAAATTGAAGAAAGGCAGTGCTCGTTCTCCCATCCTAGCCACGAACCGGTTGAGGGCTGTCATACATCCGGTAAGCTTCTGGACTTCCTTGGGCCTTGTCGCCGACTTCATGTTCTCGATGGCCTTCATTTTCTCTAGGGTTTCTTCGATACCTCGTCCGAATATGAGATATCCGAGCAGTTTGCCCGATGGTACTCCGAACGTACACTTCTTTATCTTGACTACAGCGTCATCGACGTATGCCTCAATGTTGTAGCCGAGTTGTGATTGGAAAGCCGCTTGTCTCACGCTGGTAGCTGGACCTAGCACAGATCAGGCTGAATGACATCTTGACATAGCAGAATACGTCAGAAGGCGTGATGAAGGTTGTCTTTTTCTCGTCCTCCGTGGCCATGCTGATTTGATGGTACCCAGAATAGGCATCAAGAAAGCTAAACAATTCACTTCCGGCGGTAGAATCTATCAGTTGGTCGATGCACGAAAGGGGAAAATATCTTTTAGGCACGCTTCGTTGAGGTCAGTGAAGTCTACGCACATCCTTCACTTGTCATTGGCCTTGCGTGCTATGACTGGATTTGCGAGCCACTCCGAATGGAGGATTTCTCTGATGAAACCGTCTTTGAGAAATTAATTAAGTTCTTCTTGTATATTCTCTTTGCAATCTGGTGCGAAGTGACGCAACTTCTAGTTGACAGGTTTTGCGTTGGGCCGAACCATTAGTTTGTGCTCAATCACCTCCTCGGGGACTCCGGGCATGTCAGATAGCTGCCAACCAAACATAGATGCGTTATCCCGAATAAAGGTGATGAGGTCGAGTTCCTATTTGCTGTCGAGCTTAGCCCGGATCTTGACCGTCTTGTGTGGGGTGGTACTGGACAGCGGAATTAACTTTAAGGCGCCGTCTGGTTTGGGTGCCAAGTTGGGTTTGATCTCTTTCTGGGAGGCTTGATTGCGGCAGGAGTGGTGGGAGCTTGCTTGATCATGTTAAAGCTCCTCTTGTCGCACAACACGGCAATCTTTGCGTTCCCCGGTACTATGATTATCCCTTTGGGTCCTAGTATCTTGATCAGTTGATAGGCGTAGTGTAAAGCCGCCATGAACTTCGCAAGTGTTGTTCTACTGAGGATAGCGTTTAAGCAGTGTCGAACTCTTCTACGTCAAATGTTATCTACTTTGTCCGAAAGTTGTCAGCTCTACCAAAAGCTACCGGTAACGTAATCTTCCATAATGGCCTTGACGACGACTCTAGGGTAATGCCATGTAAGGGCTACTCTTAAGGGATGAGCTTGCTTCTAGGGATCCCCATTGCGTCGAGCATGTTGGCGAAGAGGAGATTGATGGAGCTGTCATCGTCGATGAGAACTTGGGCAACTTTGATGTTCCGAATAGTAGGTTCAACTACTACCGGGTATCGCCCACGCATTGTCATCAGAGTAGGGTGGTCAGCATTGAAGAATTCGATCTTTTGATCTAACCACTTTATTTTAGACATCGATCCTTGGGATGTGGAGCACACCTTGAGTTCTACCTTCTTATATTTTCTTTTTGAATAATAAGAGGTTGAGCCACCGAACATGTGTGCCACATGTTGGTCGAAGTCGGCGAAATTTGGTTCGTCGTCGGATGAAGGGTCGTGGTTGCCCTTCTCTACCATGCGAACTCATTTTTCCTTGTTTTTGTCTATTTTTCTAGCCATGGCCTTTTGGAATGCGTTGCACTCCTCGAGCATGTGAGTGCTGACACCATTGTCGTATTGGGCCGTCGTCCTGAGGAAGAGGTCGTTGGGGAGCCTTTTTATCTTGTTGTGCGACAAGCACCTCCGACTGTTTTGTCTTTCCTCCTTTCTTGCAACTGGATTTCTAACTTGGTTTCGGGTTGTCTTTCTTGGTTGGTTGTTTCTCTTCCATAGACATCTCCTTCCCGTCGTTCCTTTGGATGGCTTTGTCTGTGTGGGCACAGCTATCAATGATCTCAAATAGCTTTATTGCGGACGTCACCCACCTTGTTGCCAGTTCTTGAATCATATAGCGATTTCGGACGCCTGCTTTGAAGGCCCATATTATAGACGCATCGGTGATCTAAGGGATTTTGTTCCGGCATTCCTTGAATCATCAAATAAAATCTCGAAGAGGTTCACCGGCTTCTGCCTGAGGATTGCATGTCTGTTGTAGGTGCCTTGAAAATTCACAACGAATTGCTTCAAAAGATCCACCCAAGAAGAGATCAAATTTCGAGGAAGATGAACTAGCCACGATCAAGCAGATCCATTCAACACTGCTGGCAAATAATTTGCACGTGCGTTGTCGTCTACGTCGGCGACGTATAGAATAGTTGAGTCTATGTATAAGAACTCCTCTGGATCTATGCTCTCGTCGTACTTCTCTACTGCAGCAGGACGGAATTTTGTGGGCCAGTTTAAATCTCAAAGGGAAGGTTCAAAGTCTCTGCATCCATCTCCAGGTAGAAAGGGTGGTTGGTGGCCATGGCGACCATGCGAACCACCCTAAGATGATGACGAACAGGATGATGAGGGGTCACCGTAATCGGGAGTGTGATCTTGGGACCGACGACCATGACTTCGACCACACCTTGAGGCCAAAGATTGCAAGTCCTACGATCACCACGATGGTGTCGTGAACCTCGTTCGTTGTCACCCCATTGGCTTTGGTTATCCTGGCGATCATGATCTTAGCCACAATCACGATTGTTGTCCCGATCACGATTGTTGTCCCGATGACTACTCCTGTGTCGATGATCACGGGGTTGTCGCGTCTGTCATCGTGTTGGTCTTGTCGCTCCCGCCTTTGGCCATTTAGCTGGTCGTGGAGATCGCAAACACCTTGTTGGGGAGGCTCATGTCGAGCTCGTCGTTGTGGCAATACGTTCTCGAGAATCCATGGTTCGCCGTTGTGGGCTTGAGGGCCATTGGCAGCGCTAGTGTCCTCGGCAACCTCATCGTTCTAAGGGGGGAAGTCTGGAGGCGGCAGCCCCGCTGCCGCTATAAAGGCAGAGTTGAGATTCGTGATAGTAGACTCCATTCGTTTTAACCACGCATTCACCTCAGGGTTTGTTACTGGGTCAAAAGGAGATTGTTTGAGTAGATTGTTGAAGGTGGTGAAGTGTTCAGCGGGGATGCGGACCGGCTCAACTTGTGGAGGGGCTACGTCTCGAGAACGGACGAACTCACCCTCTTCAATGTAGCCCCATGGTGTGCGATCATCTGTGCCCATGTCCTCGATTTCGACATTAACCACGTTCACGTCAAGCGGAAAATTTGACCAAGAAGATTCTGCGCTGTGCAGACTAGGGGGAACAGATGGTTCATGTGACATCCTGGCCCAATTGGGATTTGGCCTGTGTGGCCCATGAGAGCTGTGTGCACATGTTTAGTACCACCTTGCTAGTTTAGCAAGAGTGAAACCAACTTATAAGGCCTCTTCCCTCCAACCATATCACTCTCGGGTTAACCCTTTTACACGAAGCGAGGACGAAAGTGTAAGTGGAGTGGTATGTGTAAATGGGCCCGCCCGTCGGTTAGGCTGGGCTGCGTGGTTCTGGAGGGAGGGTTGTTACAGTTCATGGGGATTTATTCTGATGTATCCCAATGTGCGATCTGAGGTGTTGTCATCCACGAATGGCGCATGAGATCGTTCTCGACGAGAGTGGATCAGAAAACATGGAACTCAAGTAATTTGTCCTGCGAGCTTTAGGAATATCTTGCAGCTAGTTAGGGGGTAACTCTTGGATTTGTGGATTGGGCAACACACCTTGCATGCAGAAGTACACTGAATCCCACATTCTTTGCAAGCGTGGAGTTCAGCCTTTGCTTGGATTACGACCTGACATCTGTTGATGGTCGTTAAGTACCAATTTCAACCGCCAACTATCATAATAAACAAAGGGAGAGCTAGCATTTCTTACACATATATCAATAATAAATAATATAGTTCCACTATACATGGAGAATTAACATGTATGCAAACAATAAACATCAAAGTGAAAGAGAAATGTAGGTAGCATGCAAAGAAACACACCTTCGACGAATCACGTGAGAGCACACGGATTGAGAGGCCCACAAGTTAGGCAAAACCGACTTAAAGTGAGATCAAACCAACCTCAACCGACTAAGGGTCCCACCTGTCATCCCCTCACCAAAGTCGGTGGGGAATGGCGGTTGCCCTGGTTCGACTGAACCAAGCTTGGTGCCCCAGCTCCTCCCTTCCATGTGGCAACTCCTCATTGATTCCCTATGGCGGTTATGGGAGGTTACAAACCTACAAAGGTCATTATCAACAGTCATTGAGAGCTATAAATAGAGCTCAATCTCTTCACTTGTAACACACACATCAAGGAGCTATTCTCTGTACTCTAGATTGTATCTTCTACAGTATTAATGGAAATAGTCTTAGAGTATCTTCGGTCCTATAGTCTTCTCGGTGTTTTCGATATGTCTTTAGTACTTGAATTAATAGAATTATCTTCTTTATATTCTTGTTCTTGTGTTCATAATTCATATACTGCTTTAGTAGTTCTGTGCTTTATGAATAGGATGTATTTCATTTATATGCTTGATTAGGCTAGTTGATCAATGCTACGGTAACGGTCCAATGACCTTGATGGGTAGCACTAGCTCTAACTTGTCCATCCGGAGGGTGGGAGTCCTGAAGGAGTTAGTGATATTATTTACTAGCATAAGCATGGTGCTTAGGTTAGATAAATGATGTTGGATACGGGTGTGCCTCACGAAAAGTGAAGTAGGCGATAGGTGGTGATAGCCTTGTCTGTCCTTTATATTTCTCCATGTTCGGGTATGACGTAAGAGTGCGTAAATTCCATAACCACTCTAGCAGACTGGTAGCGAGTGGTCTCTTGGTAGTACATAAGAGTCCTAGCCTTGAAAGCATGTATGTGTTAAATACATACAAAAACATGATTAATATAGAAGTACAGTTGTATCGTACTGCTCTTATGTCCTTTTCTCCTATACTAATTCATTAGAGATAAATCTCCTGTGTGTGTCATGCTACCCCTCGATCATATTTAAGCTAACCCTTGTTTTGACTATGTAAGGTAATTATAGAGTGATTAATGATATATAAATTATGTATTTACACTACCGCTTCCCTGCGAAAATATAAATACAATACCTTTGGGAATACTTATGGGAGAAGTGCTACAGCGGTATTCGTGCGCCTTCAGAATTATCTTTGAACGTAAGAAATACTAACAAGCATTTCTGGAGCTGTTGCCGGGGAAGGGACTTGTTAAAGATAAAGTTATATGCATTTCTAATCATACTATGATTAATGAAACCTTGGTCCAAATAGGTTAACCCTGATTTGTTTTCTCTTTTATGTGAAAATAGGTAGTGTATGACCGATTTAAAGCTGCCAATAAACTTCGTTGATAATCCAGACAAACTTGTGAGAAGAGTCCAACCTCGCGTCGTTCCTCCGCAAATCAAGCTCTTGTCACCCCAACTAGTCTTCTTTGCACCATCACGCTCACAGCAAATGGCTCAGAAGACCCTCCATGAATACTTGGCTCCCTCTGCTTCTAATGTGCCTGTTGGGCCAACTATGAACACCGGGGATGCCAATTTTGAGATCAAGACGAGTTTGATTACTATGGTCTGGCAATTTCTTGAGCTTTATCACACTATCGTCATCAAGGTAGTGACCTAGGATGCCATCAGGTTCCACTATTCCCATTTTCTCTACTTGGGAGAGTGAAGCAATGGTTCTACTCCAAGAGAGGTGCCCAAGACACATGGGAGAGGTGTTGAACAACTTTCCTCGTGAAGTTTTTCCTGATGGGCAAAACCAATGCCCTTCATGGGAGAATTTCAATTTTCCAGCAAGCAACCAATGCGTCAATTCCGAAGGCATGGGAGAGACTCCAGGAATACATCCTAGCTTGTCGTCATCATGGGATGGACAACTGGCTCATCATCCGGAACTTCTACAACAGGCTGTCACAGTCGGCCCGTGACCATATTGATGTTGCTGCTGGAGGAGCCTTCTTCTTGCTCACTGTTGCTCGCGCATCAGACCTAATCGATAAGATGGTCTCTAACATAGGCTGGAGTGAAGAACGACTCCAACCTCGTCAATGGGGCATGCACACCGTCAAGGAGATGGACATGCTCACTGCTAAGATGGACCTCCTCCTAAAGCGCGTGGATGAACACGCTCGAGATAAGGCAAAAATGTACAGTATCGTCCAAGCCTTAGATGTCCCAATGACGTGTGGGATTGTCCCAAGACTCATGAGGAAGTATTCTTCACGAACAACAATAACAATGGATACTATCCACAAGGAGGCCAGAGGTGGAACCAACCACTCCCATATTACCAAGGAGGCAACAACGGTAATTTCAATCCTAACCAGCCTTCCTTGAAAGATCTTGTCTTTTGCCAGGCAAAAATCAATGAGACGATGTCTAAGAAACTGGCAGCCAATGACAAAACCTTGGAAAGCACCCATACCAAGATGGAGGGTCTTGCCTCGGCTATCAAGAACCAGCTAAGCTTCAACAAAATGCTGGAGATTCAACTAACTCAATTGGCTGCTGTCGTTCCCTCTGCTGATATAGGGGAGATGCCGGGACAACACGAGCCTTCCCTAGAAAATGTGAATGCGGTGACTACGAGAGGAGGCAAGTCCACCCGTGATCCACCATACCCAACTGAGGCAGTCAAGGGAAAGGAGACCCAGGAGGATGATCCCCCTTCTAATGACTCCGAGAAGGCACAAGACAGGACAACGACTCCACAAGAGTTCGTTGACACAAACATCTTGCCATTCCCCCGCTGCAACAGGAAGCCGACCGTGGATGAGCAATTCAACCAGTTTATTAAGGTAATCCGGAAGATAGATATCAATATCCCACTGTTGAATGCGATGCAAGTAACAACCTATGCATGCTACCTCAAGGATATCATCAGTAACAAACGGCCAATGCTCACCACGAAGATCGTAAAACTCACGGAAGAGTGTAGTGCAGTTATACTCAACCAACTTCCCGAAAAGAAGGATCTGGAGTGTCCCACAATCAATTGCACGAGTAGGACACAAAACTTCAACCACGCTCTGTGTAACCTTGGAGCAAGCGTCAGCGTCATGCGCAAGGTAGTCTTTGATCAATTGAACTAGACCATTCTATCACATAGGCCAATGATGTTGTAACTGGACGACTCAACGGTTCGCTACTTGGCGGGAATTACCGAAGACATTCCGGTGTGAATCCGGTGTTGCTTCATTCCCGTTGATTTCATGGTGCTGGACATGGACACCGACAAGGATACAACACTTATCCTTGGTCTTCCGTTGTTGAGCACCACGGATGCATGCATTGATGTGGGAGCCGAAGAAATCCAACTCCATATTAATGACAAGGAGGAGAAGTTCAACTTCCAACCTGTTGGCGCAGAATTTCGACCCACCCTCGTGTCAAAGCGGGTTCCACGTTACCACGGCGGAGTGGAAGATCTGCTTAACTCCAGTGCAGGTCCAATGTCTTGCCTAGGTGTGTATAGGGCGTGCCAGTTGATTTGATCCGCAATAAACAAGTAAACCATGTTAGCAAACGATGGCCGATCGGCCAGTAGGCCAATGTCGCATCGTGAGGGCCCAGCAGATAGGGCAAGGCTGTATCGGCCTACTTGAGGTTATAATGAAATAAAATTAATATATAGACCTATTCTCATCGGCCTTTATCAATATGTTTGTGTCGATTTGATGACATCGGCCGATGAGGGATGTGGGAAGTGAATGCACTAGCTAATACTCTAGTGTAAACTTGTACGAACCGATCGGCCGATATAAATGTGCTGATCACAGAGAAATCCTGAGAACAATCTGTGACAGATACATTTATATCTGTCGATCCACTCATACAAGTGGCAAATACATACAAAAACATAAAGTAATCACATGTATTAGGTAAGACCGGCTGCAACCCCGACACTATCCTTAATCACGATCGAAAACAGGCTTTGAGTTAGATCTCAAAACATGACTAGGGTTGATAGCAACACAAAGTGTGAATCGAGAATTAACGCAAAGACAATCAAGCCGTCGATTGCTTTTGGGGATGGTAGATGCTTTGAAAGATCTTGATAAGCAGACTAATTCGACTAACGTCGGCAACAAACCCTAAAACGAATTTACCGTTGGCGAGATAGAATTGGGATGCCATGTCAAGATCATTCAAGACATGATAAACGACGATCACGTCGCTAGGGCTTAACGTGTCTAAAACGACACGCTAGCCCGACGACGTAGATCGTCAGGTACGAGTTCTTACTTCTGCTCTGGGGAAGCAAGAACTCACCGTAAATCAACCTCTTGCAAGGGTGGCAATGCGCCGAAAGTAGATTGAACCGTAGTATTTTTGATTGTCAGATTGAGAGAGATTCTAAGTACAAACTACTGGGATATTTATACCCGTGATTTACAACATTGCTCATATAGGACACGATTTTATCTATAACTAACAAACAAGTCCTCATGGCGGACTCTTGCCATAGATTACATCGAAACTAATTTAAATTCCTAATTTAAGAGATACAATTGCCTAAAATTGGGTCTTATCCCTATTTGGCAATCTCCTTTGAAGCTTGACTCAGGCCCAAACCGAGCCCGCTCTACCTCCATCGGCTTCCTGCTTCCATCAGCCGATGGCCATATTGAACCCACACCGGCCGATATAGTCCCTCCGCTGGCGCTCCACTTGGTCCGATGCACTGCTGAGTCCGATACAGAACTTGGTCCAATACTCGGTTTGATCCGATAGCGTAACCGATCCGACTCGAATTGCTCCTTTTCTGCGTCAGTTTTCTCTTTCTTCTCCGAGTAGATTGTGAAAATCTGGTGTTAACACATGGCCCCAATTCCGCTTCATTATATAATGTGGCGGAATTAGCTCCGAAGAACCTCATCGATCTCATCGCTAGGGTTTGCCCTAAATCCATGCAGATCCAGATTCACAGCTTTCCGCCGCCAATTTCCGCACGCAGCTCCTCACAGCCGTCTACGCCTTTCAACTCCGGCGATTCCTCGGCGTCTTTTTGACGGCAACTCCCTCAACAGCGACCTCTTCAACAGCACCCATGGTGACTTTACCATTCTACATCTCCGAGATCCCTGAGGTAAACAAATCCTTCCTCACATTTGCATTTTCATTTTCCCGCCGAGACTTTTCAAAACTAGGGTTTTTGCTCTTGCCCCCCATCTCTCATTTTTCTATCACTTTCCATACGCCGTAGGTCTTCAAGAACCAAATTATGATCCCCACAAACGACAAGTCACACTGATTTCTCCTGGGTCCACTGGGCAACCCTGACCCCTCTTGGCTAATAAATGCGGAATCAGACAGAGTACCCTTTAAACAAGCAAAACCCAGCGTCCCCTCGTGGAAACACACCTTCAGATCTTTGCCATCAAAGCTCAATGGTACAGGACCTGGTACAAAAGAATTGCGGCAGCCAAACAAGTCCATTGAGATGAGATTGGAATCAGCCAATGCCTTGCTCTGTCCTTAGCCGATACCAAAAAGAATGAACCCCTTATGTCGGCTGCTACTTATTTCTGGTCCAGTACCTTAAATGCTTTTCTATTCCGGCAAGGTCCAATGACCCCTACATTGATAGACATCAAGATGCTGACAGGCCTAGACATCTTCTCCGAAATCAACTCCTTCAACCTCCTTATCAACAGCAGCCACAAATTGAAGACCAAAAAGATTAGGGGCTGGTCTGGATATATTTCTGAACATATGGAGCAAGGGTCTGTCTCAGATAGGGAACATGTATTTTTTCTGACCTTATGGCTAGACAGATATATCTTCTGCGGATCAACCTGTGGCCCCACTCTGAATTGCCAACATTTAGCTCAGGCCCTAGTTGAGAAGAAAAAATTTCCACTTGGCCAATACCTCCTTGGGGCTGTCTATCGGCTACTTCACTCTGCCACTCAAGATTTGATGCTGAATCGGACAGTGACTCATGGAGGTCCATGGTGGTTTGTTCAACTGTGGTTAACTATTTACACCAACACCATGGTCAGTCGGCCTCCACTATCGGACTCAATCTTCCCATCGGACTACAGCGACAATGAAGATCCCTTATCTAGAAGGTGTATGTCCTTTGGAGAAGCGGCCTCAGTTTATCCTGGAACTGACCAATCGGCCGAAGAGATGTCTGCATGGTTTGTCCGATTCTACACTGGCCCACTATCAGCCAAGATGGATATGTTTGTCTACCCCACAGACTCCGACTTCGAGCTCCCTTCTGATCTGAACTTGGGTCTACTAAATGATGATATCAACTCAAGGGAAATCTTCATGATCGGCGTGTCCCCATGGCTGCTCCCAGTGGGCATATTCCAAGGTAGAAGCAACAGCTTATCATATGAATTCTATAATCCAATGGTGGCTACCAGACAATATGGGCTTGGACAGCTTCCTGTCAGTTTACACTTCCATCGGATGTTAGAAAGCAGGGGCACGGTCTCATCGGCGTTGCTTATGAGCAAAGTCCTGGAGATCAAAATTCCAACCTTGGGCGACTGCGACCGATTGTGGTTGAATGCCTTTATTCATTTCAGCTTCCAAACATGGTGGCATGAGTAGGCCACTCATATCTTCCATCAATCGGCCAGATTTTACTGAACAAAGCTTATCAATAATATCAGCCCTCAAGTCCCTGATGCCCCAGCTCCAAATGTTAGCAATAGCGGGCAAAGAATAACTTATGCTCTAGTCCTGGCTACATCAGGAAAAGCTGTCATGGAGTCAACTATCAGTCTTACTGCTCCAAAAGTGTCATCACTGCTCCAAGGGCCGATAATCAAAGAAACCACCAAGAGGAAGGCGTTGGTCAAGGACAAAACTCAAAAACCCGGCAAAAAGTCTAAGACCGACGATCCGGGCGATCTCAACAAGCTGGACCTCTCCGTAGAAGAATTCCTAGATGACCAAGTGATGGAGGAAGAAGTCGATACGGCAGCTGCTGACATGCCTGAAAATCAAAATCCATCAGCTACCATTACTGAACAGCCATCAACCAAACCAACTGAAGAGCCATCGGTCGATAAGACGACTGAGGATCCATTGGCCACAACCACTGTAGAACCACCGGCCAATGATCAATCTAACGCCGCCCAAACCAAGAGAACTAAGCACGCAGTCCACAAGGTTAGTGTATTCTTCCTCATCTATTTCTTCAATTCCATTTCACTGGTCTATTATAACTTGATTTTTGCATATCGTTGCGTCATCCCTAATTAAGGAGAGAACTCAATCGGTCCCATCACCAAGAACAAAGAAAGCTACTCTGAAGAAACATGCACAAGTCGAGGCCCGATTGAGAACTCCATCTCCTTCACCACCTTCTCCAGTTGCCTCGGTAAGCGTTGATCTACTTGCCTCATCTTTCTTGCCAATAATGTATACCTGATCATTGCATTCTTGCCTTTCTCTTTAGCCACAAGCTCCATCGCCTGCACCACATCGGCCAACCTCTTCGCCTGCCGCTTCAAAACAACAAAAAGAGGCCAATGTAACCACAGCCGATGTCTCATCACAGGTAAACTAGACCACTATGAATCTCTTGCCGATTTTACTTTGACTAAGTTAACCATATCTTATTTTGATAATTGCAGACCTTAGCCGATATGTTTGCTTTAGACATCGGCCAATTTCTTGACGATGAAGACAAAGAGCCATCCAGCACAGCCAAGCCGTCAATTTCTGAAGAACTAAAAGGCCAGCTGTCTGACATCGCCAATTAGCTGGAGGCATCTATAGAATCCCTGGTGCAGAGTTGCAATCCGATCAGGAGCAGAATACAAGAAATCCAAGATCAATTGCCTGAAGAACTGATGGAAATATTAACGCCAGCCATATTCCTGGAACAATACCACTTCAAACTTCACAAGGCCAAAGAAAGAATTGCAGAGAGGCGGGAGCGTGAAGGCTTGGAATCGGCCGTATCTGCCAGCAAAGCTCAAGTAAATTCTGACAAAACTAAACTGGACGAGCTGGTCGTTGAGCCGATTGCCTTGAATAAAAAGCTTGAAGAACTCCGTCGCCTTGAAGCAGACCTGTTAATGAAGCTAGAAGCAACCCGTGAAGAAATCAAAGAAGTCGAAGTCAACATAGCTGCCTCCCCACAGGTGATAGAAGACCAAACGGTAAAGCTGAAAGCATCGGCCAAGTATCTTGCAACCCTGAGTAGGACGTTGAAACCAATTCCAGGGTCATTGGCCGATGATGCTCAAACGATAGATGATATTGATCAAATTCGTTGCAAGGCCATTGCAGCTATCCAGAACTTCATAAACTGATGTAATATACTTTTATTTTCTCCTTGTAAAAAGTTAACCTCGTCTTTGATTAATATATATCTAATCGGCCAATCAGCCGAATACGATCGACTACCTCGTCTTAATCATGTAAATCACAAGAATACCAACTGATTATGAACAATGACACACATCGGCCGATAGATCATAAATAGTGGAGTGCATCAGTTGATGGATCTACTAAGGACGATTAGCATATCGACAATAAAATCCTTCTGAAAGTTCATCTGAAAAATCCATCTGAAAAAATTTTAAAGTCCACAAATTTGTAATCCATTCAATATCCATTTGAAGAATTGCTGAGTATACATATGCCCCCCAAGTTTTGGAAGATGAGGGCTCATGTTGTAAAATTTGAACTAAGGGCGACAGTATATATCGGCCATCTAAATGCGATGTATCGCACATTGAGTATTACCATTAATCGGCTAGCAAGCCGATCATGAGTCGATCCATATGCTTGGGTAATATTTCTTTAAATATTTGCCATTAAGCGCTCTACCAAAAACCTATTCGTCTAACCCTTTTAATAAATATGCATTGTGAGGAACACATCGATGAATCTGAAAAGGACCTTCCCAATTAGGCGACCACTTGCCGAATCTGTTGTCTCTGGAACCAATCGGCAATATCAATTTCCAAACAAGATCCCCTTACTCAAATGATTTGGCTACAACTTTTTTGTTATAATGATGAGCAACTCGATCTTTATCCCGCTTGATTTTTTCCAAAGCCCGCAATCGTACGTGTGCCAAATCATCCAACTCATCAACCATGAAATTGTGGTACGCATCGGCTGTCAAGTCGTCGTGCAATGCAATCCTTCTTGAGCCGATGTTGGTCCCCCACGGCAGTACGGCTTCATGCCCATAAACCAACTGATAAGGCGGCACTTGAGTTGCACCATGACAAGCCATCCGATACGCCCATAGAGAATCGACCAGCGTTGTATGCCACCGTCTCGGCTGTTCATCAATCTTCCTCTTGATCAACTTGATTAAACTCTTGTTAGAAGCTTCTACCTGCCCATTAGCTTGCGCGTAATATGGAGAAGAATTCAATAGTTTGATGCCTATGCTGTCAGCAAACTTAACAAACTCATTGGACACGAAAATTGATCCCTGATCTGTCGTCAACGTCTGTGGAAGTCCAAATCGATATATAATATGCTCCCTAACAAACTGAATGGCATCCTTGGAGTCAACCTTTTTAAAAGGGACGGCCTCAACCCACTTTGTGAAGTAATCTGTAGCCGCTAAAATGTACTTGTGTCCTTTGCTTGATGGTGGATTAATCTGTCCGATCATGTCTATACCCCATCCACGAAACGGCCACGGCTTTATGATTGGATGCATAGCCGACACCGGTGCTTTCTGAATTGCTCCAAACTTCTGACAATCTTGACACCCCTTATAGTACCTGAAACAATCTTCTAGCATTATCGGCCAAAAATATCCAACACGCTTCAAAAGCCATCGCATTTTATGGGCCAATTGATGTGCTCCACAAATTCCTTCGTGAACCTCACTCATGACAACTTTGGCTTCTTCTAAACTCAAATACCTTAGCAAGACACCATCAATCGTCCGATAGTATAGATCATCATCGAGCAAGACATAATGTAGAACTTTATACTTCATCTTTCGTGACACCGATTGAGAAGGATTTCTCAAATACTCAATGATAGCGAACCTCCAATCATCGGCGTCCACGGTAGCGATTTTAACCTCAACATCTTTCACCATCGGCCTGTATCCTGATGCTCCCTGAGCTAAATTATTGGCTTCGAAGTTTTGCTTCCGGGGTATATGCCTCATCATCACAATCTAGAAAGCTTTTAACAATTCCTTGCACTCTTCATTGTAGACCCCTAGAATATCATTCCTGCACTCATACTCCCTAGAAAGCTGATTAATCACCAACTGTGAATCACCAATAATTTCTACAGAATTGGCCTCGACCTCTTGTAATAACTGCAAACCCTTGAGAACAGCTTCGTATTCTGCTTTGTTGTTAGTATAATAGGGCTTGATAGTAAACGCAAACTCGAAGTTTGCCCCCCGAGGGGATACAATGACTAGGCCGATACCGCATCCATGTCTGCAAACAGATCCATCAAAATACAGTGTCCATGGCACAATATCTGAATATGTGATTGAATCATCTCGATGTCGAACAATGAAATCGGCCAGGGCTTGTCCTTTGATCGCTTTGGCCGATTCATACCTGAGGTCAAACTCTGACAAGGCAAAAATCCACTTCTCAATTCTCCCTTTCAACACAGGGGCCGATAGCATATACTTCACCAAATCGGCCTTACTTACCACAATGCACTCATTGGAAAGTAAATAATGCCTCAATTTAGTACATGAAAAATATAAGCATAAACATAACCTCTCCACTGGCGTGTACCTTGTTTCAGCATCCAACAATTTTCTGCTGAGATAGAAAATAGTTCTTTCTTTGCCATCGATTTCCTGAACCAAAACAGAGCTGACAGACCTCTCATTGGCCGACAGGTACAATTTGAATGGAACTCCCTTCTGTGGAGAAATTAAAACTGGTGGGGAACACAGATATTTCTTGATATTGTCCAACGCCTTTTGCTGCTTATCACCCCATGTAAATTCCTTATCATCCTTCATCCTCAATAATGGAGTGAATGGCTCTATCCTGCCTGACAGGTTTGATATGAAATGTCGGACGAAGTTGATTTTCCCAATCAGAGACTGTAACTTGGTCTTGTTCTCCAGAGGCTAGATCTTTTTTATGGCATCGATGTTCTTCTGTGTAATCTCGATTCCTCTCTCGTGGACCAAGAAACCTAAAAACTGACCGGCCGATACGCCAAAAGCACACTTGTTAGGGTTCATCTTTAGACCATATTTTCTTGCTCTTTTCATTACCATGCGTAAATCGGCCAAATGATCATCGTACACTTTTGACTTCACAACGTAATCGTTAATGTAGACCTCAATCAAGGAACCGATAAGGTCGTGAAAAATATAATTCATTGCCCTCTGATAGGTAGTACCAGCATTCTTTAGACCAAATGTCGTGACGACCCACTCATATAAGCCGATTGCCCCCGGACACCTGAAAGTTGTCTTGTGAATATCCTCCTCAGCCATGAAAATTTGGTTATAGCCTACATTTCCATCCATAAAACTAATGATCTTGTGTCCAGATGCAGCATCAACTAGCAAATCCGCCATCGGCATAGGGTACTCATCTTTTGGCGTTGCTTTGTTTAAATCTCTGAAATCGATGCACACCCTGAGCTTGCCGTTTTTCTTGAACACTGGTACTATATTGGAAACCCACTCCGCATATCAGCAGGGTCTGATAAAATTGGCATCGTAGAGCCTTGTAATCTCTGCCTTGATAGCTTCATGCATATCGGCCTTAAATCTCCTACGAGCTTGTTTAAACGGCCGATAGCCTGGTTTTATAGGTAGCCGATGTTCTACAATCGATCGGCTTAATCCTGGCATCTCGTGATATTCCCATGCAAAACAATCTATGAATTCTTTCAAAAGATGTACCAATTTACTCTTATATTCCCTTGGTAGGTTGGCACTTACATACGTCGGCCTAGGCCTATCACCTATCCCTATGTCCACTTCTTCAAGCTCATCGGCCGATGTGAAGCCTTGTCCCAATTTCCCATCCATTTCATCCACCGCATCTTCTGTGTAGGGACTGACTTATTCATCTTGGCTTGTGGATGTTATGCCTTCGTCAAAGTAACTGCTTGTCTCCATCTTCGATCGGCTCGATATCACAGTCAGTTACCTTCAGGAAATTGGCCTCCCAAATTCGTCCGGACAAGCAATCGATTCCCTCCATCTCCCAAACTACAAGATCTGTCGGCCTGATGTACTGATCTGTCGGCCTACATGATCTCGACCTGGTCCCCTTGCCACTGAATAAGGCATTGATGCATTGTTGAAGGGACGCAACAATTTGCGTGGATCCAATCTCGTCTCACCCCAACAACAGGCTGTAGGAACCCTTTCCATCAAAGACAAAGAGGATGGTAGGGATTGTCTTGTTGCAAACTGTAGGCTCCACATTCAGCACCCCTTTTGCTTCGGACGCGTTGCCGCCAAAATCTTTTAACACCATGTTTGTCTTGATTAGATCCTCATGTACTTTTCCAAGCTTCCTGAAAGTTGTATATGGCATCAAATTCACTGCCGCGTCGCCATCGACTAACATCTTCGTCATCAGCCGCCCATTGACGTATCCCTTGATGTACAATGGCCGGAGGTGCCTATAGCTGGTGTCGGCTGGCTTGTCGAACATGGCCTGCTCTGGTGACAACTGCAGCGTAGCCAAAGATTGCTCCCTCTCGTCATCGGCTATTACTTCATCGGCCATCTGTATACTATACTCTGCTGGCAATAGAAAAACCATGTTAACAGAAGCCGATGCTTTGCTTTTACCTTTTGTAGATGCAGGAGCTCGAGTTGGCTCGGTATGATCCTCATCGGCCATTACCACTGTAGACTTTGTCTTCCATTCTTTCCTGGTTTTAGTAGGCCGATGAGCGATCGCTGCCTGCTGCTCCTAGATCTTTTCCTTCTGTCTTAACCTCTGGACTCGTCGCTTCTGGGGTTTGCTAAATAAATCATCTGGGCACCATTGAGGGTTTTGGACTTGCTCATCATCTTCTGTCCGATGGTCATGGTGCATCGGCCCCAGCCTTTCGTGTACGGGTTTCTTCTGCTTGATCGGCCGATGCGCCTGTCTGCTTGAATTGCCCTGGTAAGATTCCTCCATGTCATTGCATGCAGGACATTCTTGCATCGTCGGCAACCTCATCCCTTCGTTCCAACAAAATCAGAAGAACTCGCACTCCCAATGAGGATCATAGAATTTATTTTGGTCAGAATAGTCTTGTGCTTGCTCTTCACGCCTCCGCTGGTATTTCTTGATGAGGTCTTCTGAAGTTTGATGGAGTCACTTCTTGGTCCGATAGGCATCGCTATCGGCCCTGTCAGTCCGCACCATGTTAACTGGGAACGGGTGTCCTTCGATCTTCATCGGCCTTTTGGCTTCATCAAACTTGATCATGCCCTGTTCGATGGCCGACTGTATCTGTTGTCAAAAGATTTTGCATTCATTTGTATGGTAAGAGTACGTGTTGTGCCACTTGCAATATCTCCTTTTCTTTATCTCTTCAGCCGATGGCAACACATGACCAACTAGCAACTGTATCTGCTTCTCTTGCAATAGTAGGTCAAATATCTTGTCGGCTTTGGTTGATATCGAAGTCGAATTTCTCTTCTTTATCGCCCTTCTTGATCCATTGACATGTCGTTGGCTTCTTCATCCAGGCCCATTCGGCCAAATCAACTTCAGCATCGACATCGTCATCTTCATCGGATGCGTTACCAGGAAGAGCGTATCGGCCGATACGGATTCAATATGTTCATCGGCCGATAGAGGCTGGAAATTGACAGAGTCAGCGTGGGCTTGGTCTGGGCTCGAGATAAACTTCAAGGTGGTTGCCAAATAGAGATAAGGCTCGGTTTTAGGCAATTCTATCTTGTAAATCAAGTAGGTTTAGATCTAATTTTTGGCAAGAGTCTGCCGCAAAGACTTGTTTGTTAGAGATAAGATCGTGTCCTACACGGACCGTGTTGTAATCTCGGGTATAAATATTCCGGTAGTTTGTACATAGAAACTCTCTCAATCAATCACACAATCAACCAAGTTTAATCTACCTTCGGCGCATCGCCAACCCTCGCAAGAGGTTAACTCCCGACGAGTTCTTGCTTCCCCAGAGCAGAGGTAAGAACTCGAACCCGACGATCTACATCGTCGGGGCTAGCGGGTCGCATTAGGCACGTTAAGCCCTGGCGATGTGATCATCGTTTATCGTGTGTTAGCTAATCTTGATGCGGTTTTCTAATTCTATCTCGCCAGCAGCTAACTCATTTTAGGGTTTATTGCCGATGATGATCGAATTAGCTTGCTTGTCCAGATTATCAAAGGCATCTACCATCCCCAAAAGCGATCGACGACTTGATTTTCTTTGTGTTAACTCTTGATCTACACTCTGAGTTGCTATCGACCTTAGTCGTGTTTCGAGGTTTAACCCAAAGCCTGTTTTCCGATCGTAATAAAGGATAGCACCGGGGTTGCAGCCGGTCTTACCTAATGCCTGTGATCAGCGATGTTCTTGCATGTGTTTGCCACTTATACAGGCGGATTGGTGAATATAAGCATATCGGTTAAAGGGTATTCTTAGGATCTCTCTGTGATTGGTATATTTATATTGGCCGATTGGCTTGTATAAGATCGCACTAGAGTATTAACTAGTGTATTTATCTTTATGCAACCCTCATCGGCCGGTTCCAGTAATTTACTATAAACATATTAACATGAGCCGACGGGATTAGATCTGTTTCATCAGTTACATCATATTATTACTTCAAGTAAGCCGATACAGCTTTGCCCTATCGGCCAGGCCTCCACGATGCAGCATCGGCCTATTGGCCGATCGACCATCGTTTCTCACATGGTTTACTTGTTTATTCTTGTTGATTGCAGATCAAATCAACTGGCATGCCCTACACGCACCTAGGCAAGCCATTGGACCTGCACTGGAGCTAAGCAGACCTCCCAAGCCGCCGTGGAAACGTGGAACCCGTTTTGTTGCGAGGCGGGTCTAAATTCTGCGCCAACACGCTTTTGGCACGCCCAGTGGGACCAGAAGAACGCAAGCTTCGCAACAACAAGAAGACCACTACAAGATGTCAAAGCAGGCTGAGATCTTCGAGGAGAACGTCATCTCCGTGACCGTCGACTAGCTCAATGAAGTGCAGAAAGTCAAGATGGAAAAGCTGGTCGAGCAGTTCCAAAACATGTACCTGCAGACATACTCTAGGACTCGGCAAGGCACCCTTATCCAAAAATCTATGGTGGTAATGCCAAGCCCTGGTGATGGAGCCAGCACATCGGCGGCGGCACACGACCACGCCGTCAAGACCGAAGAAAACGTTGCGCCGACGTTGCAAGACAGAATCGACTCCGCAGTTCATTCTGCGCTAGTCAACCAGTCGGGGATCCTGGTGAATACGTTGACCAATACGGTCAAGTCGATCCTAGATGGTTCAATTCACCAGTACAAGCCTCAAGGGCCGATTTTCTTGCCAGAAAATAAGTTCCCTGCTTATCGGACCTTGAGGAACGACCTGAGCACGGCTCCACAGCCGACGGCGCCGATGCCACCTCCATCGGCGCAACGGACATCAACCGTGCCACTGGTCCCCACCAGGCAAACGGGAGGAAGCCCTCAGCACATCACGGAGGAACAGTATGCACAATGGACGAAGGGGAAACAACCAGTGATCAAGCCGATGCAGCAAGTTCCACTCAACTCGCCATCGGCCAGACAACCTCAGATCCCCATGTCTGGCAACCCTCCGCAACCAGCTGCGTACAATGCGCCGCAAGGCTACCAGCAGTACACCGTAGGGCAGTACGACGCACAGAACCTGAATCACCACTACCAACCGTACTCCCCCAGGCAATATCAAGCAGAGGGCCTGCAGCAATCTTACCAGCAAGACCTCCCGCATCGGCTCGTAGGATACTAGGCCGACATGATAGCCGAGGTGATGCGAGATCAGTTCGGTTTGAAGCCCAAGGAGAGTTCTACCGTGTATCGGCACCCGTACCCCGAGGAGTTCGACAGAGTGCCATTGCAAGGCCGATACAAAATTCCGTACTTCTCCAAGTTTTCAGGGCAGGACAACGTCTCTACATACGAGCACGTGAGCCGATTCCTAGCACAGTGTGGGGAGGCATCGACCATAGAGGCGTTGAGGGTGAGGTTTTTCCCTCTGTCATTTTCAGGGTCAGCATTTACATGGTTTTCATCTTTACCCTGCAATTCCATCAGAGGATGGATAGATCTAGAAAAACAGTTTCACAGATACTTTTACAACGGCGTGCAAGAGATGAAACTGTCTAATCTTACTGCCATCAGGCAACGGGTTGATGAATCAGTCCCAGAGTACATTCAAAGATTTAGGGACATAAGGAATAGGTGTTACAGCCTCAGCTTGACTGATTCACAGCTCGCCGACTTGGCATTTCAAGGATTACTGGGGCCGATACGAGAGAGGTTCTCCTCTCAGGAATTCGACAGCCTAGCACAGCTAGCCCAACGAGTATCGGCCCACGAACAACGATTTCAGGAGGCAAAGAAGTTCACAAAGAAAATCAATACAGTCTATCAGTACGCCTCCGACGAAGATGATGAAGAAGACGTCGATGTCAACCTGGCCGAGTGGGCCCAGATGAAGAAGCCGACAGCATGCCAGTGGGCCAAGAAGGGCGACAAAGAGGATAAATATGACTTCGACATCAACAAGGCCGACAAAATATTTGACCTACTCCTGCAAGAGAAGCAGATCCAGCTGCCAGTGGGTCATGTACTGCCATCGACCGAAGAAATCAAGAAGAGAAGGTATTGCAAATGGCACAACACATATTCCCATCATACCAATGAATGCAAAATCTTCCGACAACAGATACAATCGGCCATCGAGCAAGGTAGGATTAAGATCGATGATGCCAAGCGACCGATGAAGATAGAAGGACACCCGTTCCCAGTCAACATGGTGCGGGCAGACAGGGCCGATGGCGATGGCCATCAGACCGGCAAGCGACCTCATCAGACCTCCGAGGGCCTGATTAGAAAATATCAGCGAAGGCGGGAGGAACAAGCGCAGGATTATGCTGATCAAGACAACTCCTATGACCCTCATTGGGAGTGCGAATTTTTCCGTTTTTGCTGGAATGAAGGAATGAGGTTGTCATCCATCCAAGAGTACCCTGCATGTAATGATGTAGAAGACTCCTATCAAGGCAGCTCGAGCAAGCAAGTGCATCGGCCAAGCAAGCAGAGAAAGTCTGTACACGAGAGGCTAGGGCCGATGCACCATGATCATCAGACCGAGGACGAGGAGCAAGTCCAGAACCCCCAGTGGTGCCCAAGCGACGTGTTTAGCAAGACACAAAAACAGCGGGTTCAGAGGCTAAGGAGGAAGGAGCAGATCCAAGAGCAACAGGCGACAATAGCCCATCGGCTGGCCAAGACCAAGAAGGAGTGGAGAATAAAATCAGTGGTGGCCAAGGCAGGCGAGGGCACCTCCAAATCAGCTCAAGCTCCTGAGTCCGCAAAAGGTAAAAGCATAGCATCGGCCTCTTTTAATATGGTTTTCATATTGCCAGCGGAGTACAGCGTGCAGACGGTCGATAAAGCGGTAGCCGACGACGAGCAGTCCTCGGCTAAACTACAATTGTCACCTGATCAAGCCGTGTTCGACAAACCAGTTGACGCCAGCTACAGGCATCTCCGGCCATTGTACATCAAGGGGTTCGTTAATGGGCGGCCGATGACGAAGATGTTGGTCGATAGCGGCACGGCGGTAAACTTAATGCCGTACACAACCTTCAGGAAGCTTGGAAAAGTACCTGAAGACCTCATCAAGACCAACATGGTGCTGAAAGACTTTGGTGGCAACGCGTCTGAGGCGAAGGGGGTACTAAACGTGGAACTCACCATGGGCAACAAGACAAACCCACCACCTTCTTCGTCTTCGATGGAAAGGGTTCCTACAGCTTGTTGTTGGGACGGGATTGGATCCACGCAAACTGCTGCGTCCCTTCAACAATGCACCAATGCCTTATACAATGGCAAGGGGACTAGGTCGAGATTGTGCAGGCCGATCGATCAGTACACGTGGCCAATGCCGATCTCGCAATTTGGGAGATGGAGGGAATCGACTGCTTGTCCGGGCGAGTTTGGGACGCCGATTTCCTCAAAGTAACTGATTGTGGTATCGAGACGATTGAAGATCAAGACAAGCAGTTGCTTTAACAAAGATGCGCCATGGATGAGCTAGTCCCTACACAGACGACGTGGTGGATGAGCTAGACGGGAAGTTGGGACAAGGCTTTACGTCGGCCGATGAACTTGAAGAGGTTGACATAGGAATAGGTGATAGGCCTAGGCCGACGTATGTAAGTACTAACCTGCCAAGGGAATATAAGAATAATTTGATAAATCTTTTGAAAGAATTCATGGATTGTTTTGCATGGGAATACCATGAGATGCCAGGATTAAGCCGATCGACCGTAGAACATCGGTTGCCTATCAAACCAGGCTATCGGCCATTTAAATAAGCTCCTAGGAGATTTAATGCCGATATGCACGAAGCTATCAAGGCAGAAATCACAAGACTTTACGATGCCAACTTTATTAAACCCTGCTGATACGCAGAGTGGGTCTCCAACGTAGTTCCAGTGATGAAGAAAAACGGCAAGCTCAGGGTGTGTATCGATTTCAGAGATCTAAACCAAGCAACACCAAAGGATGAGTACCCTATACCGTTGGCCGATTTGCTAGTTGATGATGCGTCTAGACACAAGGTTATCAGCTTCATGGATGGGAATGCAGGCTACAACCAAATTTTCATGGCCGAGGAAGATATCCACAAGACAGCCTTCTGGTGTCCGGGGGCAATCGGCCTGTACGAGTGGGTTGTTATGACCTTTGGCTTGAAAAACGCTAGGGCTACTTATCAGAGGGCCATGAATTATATTTTTCATGATCTTATTGGCTCTTTGATTGAAGTGTACATCCATGATGTCGTCGTAAAGTCAAGAGAGTATGATATGCACTTGGCCGATTTACGCAAGGTACTTGAAAGAGCAAGGAAGTATGGTTTCAAAATGAACCCTAACAAGTGTGCCTTTGGCGTATCGGCCGGTCAGTTTTTGGGTTTCTTGGTCCATGAAAGAGGAATTGAGATTACGCAGAAGAATATCGACGCTATAAAGAAGATCAAGCCTCCGACGAACAAGACCAAGTTACAATCTCTGCTCAGCAAGATCAATTTTGTCCGGCGTTTTATATCGAACCTGTCAAGAAGAATAGAGCCGTTCACTCCGTTATTGAAGATAAAAGACGATCAAGAGTTTACTTGGGGTGACAAGCAGCAAAAGGCGCTGGACGACATCAAAGAATATTTGAGCTCCCCACCAGTTCTAATTCCTCCACAGAAGGGAGTTCCGTTCAGGCTGTACCTATCAACCGATGAGAAGTCTATTGGCTCAGTTTTGGTTCAGGATATTGATGGCAAAGAGCGGGTTATTTTCTATCTCAGCAGGAGGTTGCTGGATGCCGAAACAAGGTACACGCCAGTGGAAAAACTATGTTTGTGCTTATATTTTTCATGTACTAAATTGAGGCATTATTTACTTTCCAATGAGTGCATTGTAGTAAGTAAGGCCGATGTAATGAAATACATGTTATCGGCCCCCGTGTTGAAAGGAAGAATTGGGAAATGGATTTTTGCCTTAACAGAGTTCAACTTACGGTATGAATCGGCCAAAGCGATCAAGGGACAAGCCCTGGCCGATTTTATTGTTCAGCATAGAGACGATTCAATTGCATATTTAGATATTGTGCCATGGACATTGTATTTTGATGGGTCTGTTTGCAGACATGGATGCGGTATCGGCCTAGTCATCATATCCCCTCGGGGGACAAGCTTCGAGTTTGCCTTTACTATCAAGAATTATTATACCAATAATCAAGCAGAGTATGAGGCTGTTCTCAAAGGTTTGCAGTTATTACAAGAGGTTGAGGCCGATTCCATAGAGATCATTGGTGATTCACAGTTGGTCATTAATCAACTTTCTGGGGAGTATGAATGCAAGAATGATATTCTCAGGGTTTACAATGAGTGCAAGGAGTTGTTACAAGCTTTCAAGATTGTGACGATGAGGCATATACCCAGGAAGCAGAACTTCGACGCCAATGACTTAGCTCAGGGGGCATCAGGATACAAGCCGATGGCTAAAGATGTTTAGATTCAAATTGCTACCACGGATGCCAATGACTGGAGGTTTGATATCATCAAGTATTTGAGAAACACCTCTCAATCGGCGTCACGAAGAATGAAGTATAAAGTTTTACATTATGTCTTACTGGACGATGATCTATATTATCGGATGATTGATGGTGTCTTGCTTAAATGCTTGAGTCTCGAGGAAGCCAAGGTTGTTATGAGCGAGGTCCGTGAAGGAATTTGTGGAACGCATCAATCATCCCATAAAATGAGATGGCTTTTAAAGCGCGTTGGATATTTTTGGCCAACAATGCTAGAGAATTGTTTCAAGTATTATAAAGGATGTCAAGATTGTCAGAAATTTGGAGCAATTCAGATAGCACCGGCATCGGCTATGCATCCAATCATAAAGCCGTGGTCGTTTCGTGGATGGGGAATAGATATGATTGGCCAGATAAACCTGCCGTCAAGCAAGAGACACAAATATATACTAGTGGCTACAGATTACTTCACAAAGTGGGTTGAGGCCATTCCCCTTAAGAAGGTTGATTCCAAGGATGCAATTCAATTTGTCAAAGAGCATATAATATATCGGTTTGGACTACCACATACATTGACTACAGATCAGGGATCAATCTTCGTGTCCGATGAGTTCGTTGAATTTGCCGATAGTAGGGGCATTAAGCTATTGAATTCTTCTCCATATTATGCGCAAGCTAATGAGCAGGCAGAAGCTTTCAACAAGACTTTAATCAAGTTAATCAAGAGAAAAATTGATGAACAGCCGAGACGGTGGCATACCACGCTGGCCGATTCCCTTTGGGCGTATCAGATGGCTTGTCATGGTGTAACTCAAGTGCCACCTTATCAACTGGTTTATGGGCATGAAGCTGTGCTGCCATGGGAGACCAACATCGGCTCAAGGAGGATTGCCTTGCAAGACGACTTGACAGCCGATGAGTACCATAATCTTATGGTCGATGAGCTGGATGACTTGGCACATGTTCGATTGCGGGTGTTGGAGAAAATAAAGCACGATAACGATCGAGTTGCTCGTCATTATAATAAAAAAGTTGTTGCCAAGTCGTTTGAAGAAGGGGATCTTGTTTGGAAATTAATAATGCCGATTGGTTCTAGAGATAATAAATTCGGCAAGTGGTCACCTAATTGGGAAGGTCCTTTTCAGATTCATCGATGTGTTCCCCGTAATGCTTATCTGCTCAGAGGATTAGATGGAGAAATTTATGGAAGAGCTCTTAACGGTAAATACTTAAAGAAATATTATCCAAGCGTATGGATCGACTCATGATCGGCCTTCCAGCCGATTTATGATCACAGCCGATGTACGATGCATCGTCTTTAGATGGCCGATATATACTATCGTCCTTAGTTCAAATTTCACAACATGAGCCCTCTTCTTCTAAAATTTGGGGGGCATAGATATAAGTGTGAGGATTCAATTTTTCAAGATTGTTAGATTGATTCAAGATTGTTAGAATTATTTAAGATTGTTAGATTGATTCAACGATTCAAGTTTATGGGTTTCAAAATTTTTTAGACTTGGACTTTTTCAGATTGAGATCTAATTCGGCTGATTGGCCGATGAGATTAATTACAATATAAGAATATCTGTCTACAAGAAGGACACAAAATATATTACATCACCCTATAAAGTTTGCAATAGCTGCAATGGCCCTACGGCGGATTTGATCAATATCTTCTATGGCTTGGGCGTCATCGGCCACCGACCCTAGAATCGGCTTTAAGGATTTGCTCAGGGTTGCAAGGTACTTGGCCGATGCCTTCAGCTTCGCTGTTTGGTCTTCTATGGCTTTGGGTGATGCAGCTATTCCGGCTTCAACTTCTTGGATTTCTTTGGGCATGGCTTCTAGCTTCGATTCTAGATCTGCTTCAAGGCAGTGGAGTTCTTCAAGTCTGTTCTTCAAGACAATCAGCTCAACAGCAAGCTCATCCAACCTGGTTTTGTCAGAATTGACTTGAGCCTTGCTAGCGGATAGGGCCGATTCCAGTCTCTCACGTTCCCGTCGCTCCGCGAGTCTTTCTTTCGCCTTGTGAAGCTTGAATCAGTATTGTTCCAAGAAGATGGCCGGTGTCAGGGTCTCCATCAGGTCTTCAGGCAGTTGATCTTGAATTTCTTGTACCCTGACTCTGATGGGAGTGCAATCCTCCACCAAGAACTCCAGTGATGACTCCAGCCAATTGGCAATATCGGACAGCCGGTTCTTCAGTTCGTCAGAGATCGACGCCTTGGCTGTGATGGGTGGCTCCTTGTCCTCATCATCAAGAAATTGGCCGATATCAAAAGAGAACATATCGGCTAAGTTCTGCAAATATCAATATAGGGCAAGGTTAGCCTAGTTAAACGGGAATCGGCAAAGGGGATCAAAATGACCTTGGTTACCTGTGTTGGAGCATCGGTGGTGCTTGCATCGGCTTCCTTTTGTGGTCTTGAAACAGTAGGTGAGGGAGTTGGCCGATGTGGTGCAGGTAATGGAGCCCCTGGCTGAAGAAAAGCAAGAAGATGGTGAGCAGATCTATGTTGTTAGAGAAACAATGTAAAATTAACTCTTGCCGAAGCAATCGGAGAGGGTGGTGGAGAAGGAGAAGGAGTTCTCAATCGGGCCTTGGCTCGTTCGCACCTTTGCAAAGTTGCCTTTTTAGTTCTTGCTAAAGGGGTCAAGTGAGTTCGTTCCTTCAACAAAGACGATGCAAGAACCTGCAAGGGATTAAGGTGTAACATACCAACAAAAGGAGATTACATAAATTCAAGGAAGGAAATGTGTTACCTTGCGGATTGCGTGCCTGGTTTTCCTTGGCTGGGTGGTGTCGGCTTGCTCATCGGCCAGTGGGATTGCGATGGTCTTGGCCGAGGGTTCCTTAGTGGTCTCGGCCGATGGATTTTCTTCTTCAGGCGCATCGGCGGCTGCTGCATCGACCTCTTCCTCCATCACTTGTTCATCAAGGAATTCTTCCATGGAGGGGTCTAGTTCTTCAAAATCGGCCTGATCATCAGTCTTGGCTTTCTTGCTGGTTTTTTGGGATTTTCCTTTTGCTGGCGCCTTCTGCTTGGGGTTTTCTTTGGTCATCGGCCCTTGGAGTAGTGATGATACCTTTGGGGCAATAAGGCCGATGATTGACTACAGAATAGTTGATCCTGATGGAGCCACAGCTTGAGCATAAAAAATTTTCTGTCCACTATTGCTCACGGATGGAATCGGGCCGTCAGGGACTTGAGGGCTGATATCCTGGATGAGCTCCGTTAGATAAAATCTGGTCGATTGGTGGAAGATATGAGCAGCCCATTCTTACCACCATGCTTGGAAGCTGATGTGGATGAAGGCGCTCAGATGTAATCAGTCGCAGTCACCCAGGTTTGGGATTTTAATCTCCAGTGCTTTACTCATGATCAACGCTGATGACACCGTGTCTCTGCTCTCTAGGAGTTTATGGAAATGTAAGCCGATGGGGAGTTGTCCAAGCCCGCACTGTCTAGCAGCCACCATGGGATTGTAGAATTCATAGGACAGGCTGGTGCTTCTTCCATGGAATATGCCTATTGGGAGCAGGCATGGGGTGATGCCGATCATAAATGATTCCCGTGACTCCATGTCGTCATTCACCAAGTCCAAGTGGAGATCGTCAGCGAGTTCAAAACCCTGGTCTGAGGTGTAGATGAACATGTCCATCTTAATTGATGGGGGGCCGGTGTAGAATCGGATGAACCATGTGGACATGTCTTCGGCCGAGTGATCTGCTCCAGGATAGACAGAGGCCGCTTCTCCAAAAGACATGCATCTTCTGGTTCTGGGATCTTCGTGATCGGCGTACTTTGAGGGAAAGCAGGAGTCCGATAGTGGAGGTCGATCGACTATGGTGTTGGTGTGGATAGTTAACCAAAGTTGGATAAACCACCATGGTCCTCCATGAGCCACAGTTTGCTTCAGCATCAGATCTTGAGTGGCAATATGAAGTAGCTGATAGACAGCTCCCAGGAGAAATCGGCCAAGGGGGATTTGTTTCTTATCAACTAGAGCTTGAGCCAAATGTTGACAATTTGTAGTGGGACCGCAGGTTGATCCACAGAAAACAAATCTTTCCAACCATAATGTCAGGAAGGCCACGTGTTCCCTCTCTGAGACTGATCCTTGTTCCATGTGCGCAGAAATGTACCCAGACCAGCCTCCGATCTTCTTGGTTTTCAACTTATGGTTGCTGTTTGTCAGGAGAGTGAAGGGGTTGATCTCAGATTGGATGTCTAATCCTGTCAGCAGCTTGACGTCAATCAGCGTTGGGGTCATCGGACCTTGCCGGAACAGGAAAGCGTTCAAGGTGCTAGACCAGAAATAGGTGGCCGCTGACATAAGTGGTTCATTTTTCTTGGTATCGGTCAGGGACAGAGTAATGCATTGGCCAATTCCTATTTCGTCCCAGTGAACCTGCTTGGTCGCAGCAATCCTCTTGTGCCAGGTTCTGTAGCCATTGAGCTTTGACGGCCAGGATCTGAAGGTGTGCTTCCAAGAAGAAACATTGGGTTTGGCTTGTTTCAAAGGAACTCTGTTGGTCTCTGCGTTTATCAGCCAGGTCGGGTCACAGTTGCCCATAGGGCCTAACAGGAATCGGTGGGATTTGTTGTTGGTGGGGATTAAGATTTGATCTTTGAAGACCTACGGCATATGAACAGTGATATAAGGTAATGACCCGGGGGCAAAAAGCAGAAACCCTAGTTTGAAGAAATCGGCGAGAAAGTGAAAATGTGGATTTAGAAAGGATTGACTCACCACGGGGATCTCGGAAGCGTAGAACGGTGCGGAAGCAATTGTTGCTGTCGAGGAGGTCGCTGTTGGAGGGGTCGGTACCAGGGAGACGCCGAGGAGTCGCCGGAATTGCGAGGTGCAAAGGGATGGATGAGGAATTGCGCAAGGAAATCGGCGGCGAGAACTTATGAGCCTGGATCTGCGCGGTTTTCAGACGAACCCTAGCAAAGAAGTCGATGGGTTCTTCGGAGCTAATTCCGCCACATTATATAATGAAGCGGAATTGGGGGGCATGTGTTAATAGCAGATTTTCGTAATCGGCCCAGAGAAGGGAGAAGAAACCGACGTGAAAAGAAGGGCTAGATTGGAGTCAGACCAGGTCTTGTATCGGACTCGATAGGCGTATCGGACTGGGAGAGGCGTTACCAGGAAGAGCGTATCGGCCGATACGGATTCAATATGGTCATCGGCCGATAGAGGCTGAAAATTGACAGAGTTAGCGTGGGCTTGGTCTGGGCTCGAGATAAACTTCAAGGTGGTTGCCAAATAGAGATAAGGCTCGGTTTTAGGCAATTGTATCTTGTAAATCAAGTAGGTTTAGATCTAATTTTTGACAAGAGTCTGCCGCAAAGACTTGTTTGTTAGAGATAAGATCGTGTCCTACACGGACCGAGTTATAATCTCGGGTATAAATATTCCGGTAGTTTGTAGATAGAAACTCTCTCAATCAATCACACAATCAACCAAGTTTAATCTACCTTCGGCGCATCGCCAACCCTCGCAAGAGGTTAACTCCCGACGAGTTCTTGCTTCCCCAGAGCAGAGGTAAGAACTCGTACCCGACGATCTACATCGTCGGGGCTAACGTGTCGCTTTAGGCACATTAAGCCCTGGCGATGTGATCGTCGTTTATCGTGTGTTAGCTAATCTTGATGCGGTTTTCTAATTCTATCTCGCCAGCGGCTAACTCGTTTTAGAGTTTATTGCCGATGATGATCGAATTTGCTTGCTTGTCCAGATTATCGAAGGCATCTACCATCCCCAAAAGCGATCGATGACTTGATTTTCTTTATGTTAACTCTCGATCTACACTCTGAGTTGCTATCGACCTTAGTCGTGTTTCGAGGTTTAACCCAAAGCCTGTTTTCCGATCGTAATTAAGGATAGCACCGGGGTTGCAGCCGGTCTTACCTAATGCATGTGATCAACGATGTTCTTGCATGTGTTTGCCACTTATACAGGCGAATTGGTGAATATAAGCATATCGCTTACAGGGTATTCTTAGGATCTCTGTGATTGGTATATTTATATTGGCTGATTGGCTTGTATAAGATCGCACTAGAGTATTAACTAGTGTATTTATCTTTATGCAACCCTCATCGGCCGGTTCTAGTAATTTACTATAAATATATTAACATGGCTCGATGGGATTCGATCTGTTTCATCAGTTACATCATATTATTACTTCAAGTAAGCCGATATAGCTTTGCCCTATCGGCAAGGCCTCCACGATGCAGCATCGGCCTATCGGCCGATCGGCCATCGTTTCTCACATGGTTTATTTGTTTATTCTTGTTGATTGCAGATCAAATCAACTGGCACGCCCTACACGCACCTAGGCAAGCCATTGGACCTACACTGGAGCTAAGCAGACCTCCCAGGCCGCCGTGGAAACGTGGAACCCGTTTTGTTGCGAGGCGGGTCTAAATTCTACGCCAACATAAGGGGCCCACCTGTCATCCCCTTACCAAACTCGGTGTGGAATGGCGGTTGCCTTGGTTCGGCCGAACCAGGCTTGATGCCCTCGGCTCCTTCCTTCCACATGGACACTCCTCATTGGTTCCCTATGGTGGTTATGGGAGGTTTTCGACCTACAACTGTCATTAGCAGACGTCATTGAGAGCTATAAATAGAGCTCACTCTGTTCACTTGTGTCACACACCTCAAGGAGCTATTCTCTCTACTTTATATTTTATCTTCTATAGTATTAGTGGAAATAGGTTTAGAGTATCTTCGGTCCTATTGTCTTTTCGGAGATTCCGGTATGTTTTTAGTACTTTGCTCTTCTTGTAAGACTATAGTTGAATTAATAGAATTATCTTATTTATATTCTTGTGTTCATAATTCATATACTGCTTTAGTAGTTATACGCTTTATGAATAGGATGTATTTTATTTATTTGCTTCACTTGATTAGGCTAGTCCATCTATGCGACGGTAACGGTCCAATGAACTTGATGGGTTGCTCTAGCTCTAACTTGTCCATCCAGAGGATGGGAGTCCTGGGGGAGTTAGTGTTATTATTTACTAGCATAAGCATGGTGGTTAGGTTAGATAAATGTTGTTGGGTGCGGGTGTGCCCCAATGAAAGTGACGTAGGTCACAGTGGTGACAGTCATGTCCGTCCTTTGTATTCCTCCACGTTCGGGTATGACGTAAGCGTTTGTAAATGTCATAACCATGCTAGCAGACCAGGAAAGAGAGGTCTATTGGTAGTATTCTATGCGTAAATGTCATAACTCCTTTCGACGCTTCCCCTCACTCTCTTCCTATATTCTAACTCTACTAGAGAGTAATCTAAATATGAAAGTGAGTTGTACTCCACTTGAGTTGTGTTGTGCTTTGAGAATGAAGTAAGAACAACTTTTATATGCCAGCAATGATGGTTACTATGGCGGTTATGAGGTCAGTTCACCCATAACCATCATAGGGAATCAATCTCCATCCTCCATGTGGAAGGTGACAATGAGTGGCCGCAAGGGTGGTTCGGCCAACCCCCTGGAACACCATTCCCTCTCCTTCGGTCGGATCACTGTTCATTGGGCCCTTATGATGGTGCATAGTGGTTGGCCCATTTTGAGGTGATTTGGTCAAATTATGGGCCCTCCAATCCGTATAATCCTGTCTAATTGGTCGGAGGTGTGTTTCTTCGCATGACGGGTGATTTTCATAAAAAATCCCTGCATACAAATATTTCACCAATTCTAATGGAAGTGATTAGTAATAATCACTACGACTAAGTTTGATCTTTTATTTTAATTGTTTTTATGTAGGATTTAACGGTCGGAAATGCTATTTAAGGACCGTCAACAACGTTCGAGCATGACGCAAGAGTTCATAAAATGTCATCACCACACTGGCAAACAAGTAGGGAGTGCTCTCTTGGTAGTGTCTGGGTGCCTAGAAATAAGTTCTAGCCATGTATATGTATATGATTGTTGTATTGACTAAACATGGTAAATATAGAAGTACATATGAAACCATAGCTTTCATTTGTCTTTCACCACTAGCTAGTTTATTTATTGAGATGATTCTTTTGTGTGTCACACTACCAAATTATTATTATTATCATTTACCCATGTTAAAACTATGGTGCATTAATAATAGTAAGATTATGAATATATTGACCCATTCTTTACACCGCCGCCTTTCCTGTGGGAAAACAAATAATGATACCCATGAAATACTCTCGGGTGAAATGCTACAGCGGTATTCGTGCGCATGCGGATTTATCTGAGACCGTATCAAATACCAACACATACCTTGCCATCAACTTTTGCCTTAGTCTGAAATAAATTGCATCATTGTTCATGATCAATCTTGGGCTGAACCGTCAAAACTTTTAGAGTAACAACAAGTGAAGGTCCCTCTTCAATGTCACAATAAACAACACCATTTGCCTCATCATCCTCTTCTTGGGCATCATCAAAATGCGCCAAATTAGAAGATTGATCATCCTCATCTTCATTTGTTGATTCCTATTCATCATCCTCCAAAATCAGCATAGTCCTATTATTTGGGCAATCCTTTTGCATGTGACCACGTCCAAGGCATTTGAAGCACTAAATATTGCTATTCTTTGTCGTAGAACCAACCTAGGAGGTGTTGGTACCTGCAGGAGCAACAACCTTCTTGTTTGCATTTGGTGTACTTCTCTTTCTTACTTGCTAAATTGCGAAAAGGAAAGTCGCTGGAGGTGAAGTTCTTGTTCAAATTAAATGTTGTGATCGGTCTACTTCTACTAGATGAAGAGTGAGCAGCGAATGAAGTGGTGCGTGCCACCTTTGCATCTTCTTGCACTTGATGCTCTGTTTTTGTAGCTTGATGCACCAATTGCACAACATTTTTATATGTTTGAAAATTGATTGTGTGTTTGATGGGATGATTCAAACCAGCAAGGAGACGTGCCATTGTTTGCTCTTCATCTTCCTTCACTTTGGCTTGAATCATGGCTTTCTATGTCTCTTTGTAGTACTCCTCCACAGAGCGTGTTCCAGCTTCATATTCTGCAATTTTACAAAAAAAGGTCACGTTTGTAGTGACTTGGAACTAATCGTGCACGCTTCTTATGCTTCACCTCTACCCATGTAGAAACACTTGCTTCAACACTTGACTTGGAAAGCTCAAGGTTCATTGTGTTCCTCCCTTTGGTTCAACACTTGTGTCCACCAAATCAGTGCATACTCATCAAATTCAAAAGATGCCATCTGTAGTTTTGTTTCTTCCATGTAGTTGTGCATACGAAATATCTTATCAACCTTTAATTCCCAAGGGAGATACTCCTCGGGATCATTGGTACCACAAACTTTTGGTATGATAACCTTGAGCTTTCCAAATCTGTCATCATGCTCGCCATTGCGAGCACGACGCCGTTGTCACCCATCATCTTTATCCAACACGAAGTTTGCATCAGCATCATCTTCGTGTCTATCGAATGTAGCATGGCCACGGCCAGCACGCAGAGGTCCCTTCCATTGCCACCATCACCACCTCTAGGCCCATGTGGACACATAGTTTGTGCAACAACAATATTGCGTTTTTGTTGTGCTTCACGTTGTTCACAACTAGCAGCCTCGGTATCCATCCCATCATGCAAGTGTCCATGAACACTGTCATCCTCAACAAGAGTCCTACAAAGATGTTCAAGATCATTAACATTGGTTTTCCTAACAATGTTTTTTACTTGCTCCTCAAAATCTTGGATAGTCTTTTCGAACTTCTGAGATAGTTCATCTGTTCTTCCCTCTAGTATATCCATCCTGGAATTCATCTCCCTTTGCACCACATCCCTCAATGCATTGTGTTGGAGACATGTGATTGAGTCATCGTTGCTACTGTCCTCTTCAATATCTTCTGTTTCTCCTATTCTTGCCATGGTTAGTTATTCAAAAATTCCTATCTACAGCAGCGAATAGAACAAAAAAAATATTGTGAAAACTCTCAACTATACCTTTCTTACCGATTGATGTTCTTACCCTTCCTTCTTGAGATGAGGGGCTGATTACACCCTGCTGGTAGTAGACAACTCAATGGTGATGGTTAAGCGAATTCACACTTCAGAAGCAATTGCACAAGTACTAAATATGTGGAGCTTAAAGGGCTTAGTGTTTGTCCTAGCAATTCTAAATTCTGGAAATTGTTTCATGAAGTAGTCATTCGAGTTAGAACAAAACGCCTAGTTGCTGACCACAAGATATAAATGAAGTATAGAGCAACTCACACTCAACAATGATGGGACTTGTGCCACCAAGGACAGAGCTATCACAAACAGAATATAAAACAAATTTCGTGTTGCAACAGTACAAGAGAGTCACTAGCTGGTTGCTCAAATTTAGGATTGGGCTACAAGATTTGCACAAACTAAGCAAAAATTTACTTCTGAACTAATCAATCGATGGTGACCACGACACTTTTCTTTTCTTTTCTTTTTTTACTGAAACCTTTTCTTTATGAATTTTCTCTTCTTTTTTTTCTCTTTTTTTTGCTACTACGATCAACACTCCAGATGGCATAATATAATTATCACTATAAAACACAAATGTGCAAAGCTCAAGAGCAACTTCCTATAGCTAGTCTCCATGGGCTCAAAAGTATTCGCAAAGGATATAATAGGCTCACCATTTTTTTGTATTATTGATATATGGACTCAACACACAAAACTGAAATATGAAACAAGAAGATTACACAAACTCAGAACAAACGACGAACTTCGTTGGGTCAGAAACACGTAGGTAATGGCTAAATTAGTATGTCGACCTGAGATAGGACACCATGTGCTCTTTCCAATAAGTATTTAAACACGAATTCGAACTCTTTATGCAACTTCAACGACATTGTTTACTAAATGACGCGGACTGAAAATTCAGAACACGACCAGAAACGAGCACACAAGATAAACTGATATGGGCTCAAAGGAAGCACGAAGGAAAACTAACATCAGCAACCAAACACAGGTCTAATGAACCAAAACCTAACAAAATAAAACTAAACCAGATTGCAAACTACGGGCTATTTTTTGGGACAGAAATTAAATATGTAGCTAGGGTAAAAGATCCTACCGATACAACCGTGCTCTGGTACCAAGATGATACGGGGGAAGCCCGACCTTCTCGACGTAGGATCCGGATACACCATGAAATCTCATGAACTAGATGAACAACACGTTGCCCGTGCAATGCACCTTTCACCACGAATTCACAAAATCACACGCTTTGATAGGTTGTCACGTCCTGATAAATTCATCCCAAGTTAAAAATCATTCGTTAAAAGGAATAATAGAATTAATTAAAATTTGAAAAGAAATCGTAAACACTAAAATACGAGCAAGAAAAATTCGAAAGTGGCTTGGAGTATTTTTCCTAAATTCTCCATGCCCTAAATTGGTCCCTCAATTTTTACGTGAATTTTTAGAGCACAAGAAATAATTTTAATGCAACAATAACCAATTTCAGATTTAATTAAATGGAAAACCTAAAAATAATTCTCTCCCTCTCTTTGGGCCACTTTCGGCCCAATGTCCTCCTCCTCTCCCTCGGCCTGCCGCCAAAGTCTCCTTTTCCTCCTCCCTCTCCCCTCCCTCTTGGGCCTTTTTTTTACCCTTCTGGGACCATCTCGTCTCCCCTCCCCTTGGCCCAGCCGCCCCCCACCGGCCTGCCCTTCTCCTCACGCGGCCCAGCCGGCCTAGGGAGGCAAGACATCGTCGTCTTCCTCTTCCAGCCGAGCCGACGCTTGTTCCTCTCCCTCTCGGCTGAACAGTAGCACTGCCGCCCCTTTGATCTCCTTCCCCGGTTTTTCCCTCCAAAGTAATTGCAAAAATCGGTTCCTCTCCTCTTCCTCTTCAATTCCCCCAAGTTTTCCCCTCTTGATTCGGCTGAAATTCATGGGGATTTAATCCCTGTCCTTTGGCTGCCATGGATGGCCGGCCGACGAGCTCCTCGGCCGTCCCGTCCTCTCCCCGGCCATCCCCTCGTCTCCCTGGCCGTCCCCTCCTCTCCTCCGGCCTATAAATGGCGCGACATCCTTCCTTCCTCTCCTTTCTCCTCTCCCCGTGTGGCCTCCTCTCTCCACCGCGCCGGCCAACTCCAGCTGCCCCTACCCGTTGGCCGGAGCAGCGCCAACCGTGTCGTCGCCTCCCCCGACATCGCAGTTGCTCCCTTCTCTCCCGACCTTGCCTTTGTCTTGTCCGAGGTCAACCGGAGTACCATGGATGCTGGCAACCCATGGTGCCGCAGCCGCTGCACCATCTCCAACCGCCGTCATCCTCCTCGTACTCCAGCAACCCCAACCGCCCTTGCCGGTGTGTTGCCCGACGTCGTGGCGTCGTTCTTTTCCCCGGCCATCGCTCGGTCTTGCCGTGTGTCACAAATGTTCCGTCGTCCTTCGTTGCCACCTTCGGCCAACCGATCCTCCTCACGGGCACGTCGACCCGCTACGTCGCCACCGCCGTCGATACCAAACCGGCGTGCTTCAGGCCGGCCTCACCGTCGTTCGGCCGCTGTCGGCTGCCTTCGTCGTCCGCTAGTCGTTCCCGATCGTGCTAGCCATCGGCCCTCCCTTCGTCAAGCCAAAGCCATCCATGTCATCAAGGTCGTTCGTGTCATCGTCGTCTTTCTCCAGCCGTCGTTCCCGTCAAGCCGAGCACAACCCGTCGTCGTCTGCCTCTTCACCAAGCCCGAAGTTCGTCGAGTGCTGCCCATTCGTCTTCGTCGTCCCTGAGTCGTCATTCCTGCCCTTGTCGTCACCTTCGTCCTCGGCTCCTCGTCGTCAAGCTCGTCCTCGTCTTCGCGCAAGGGTTGCCGCCCGTCTCCTTCGTTCGTAGTCGGTAGTCGCTGTTGTCCCCTCGCCTCGTCGTGTTGTGGTAAGGTTCCCTCCCTCGCTGCCCCTTCCTCGTCGTCTCGGTGTCTCCATCGTGCACGTCGTGCCGTTGTCGGTCCCGATCTCGTCCATCGGTGTCGACAGTCGTTCGGGCGGTCTTCGCGTGCACGTGTGGTAGTCATGTTTGTGTGCCCGTGTGTCCGCCTCATGCTTGCCCATGTGTGCAGCCCACGTGGCAATCGTGCGAGTCCCCGCTTGTTGGCCACTTGTTTCGGTTGACATGCATAGTCTCACTCCGTCCTTCCCGTGGATCATCTCTGTGAACCTGATCCGCGGTGAACTAGCCGTCTGACCCATGGGTCCTGGTTGCCAGTCGCTTGATCCTTTCCCCTCCCCGAGCGATCTTGCATTACACATAATTTAATGGTATAATAATAATTAAACAACTCGGAAATATCCACTTTAATTACACCTAAATTTTGGATGGTCGTTTCTCGGCCATACGAGCTCCAAATTGACCCGTTCAAACTGTTTAGTTTTTGTTGTAACTTAAAGAACCCATGTTTGTTGTTTTTATGTATTGTTCTTGTTTCTTTCTTAGAGCTGTAGCTTTGTTTCGTTTGTTCATGTAGTTGCTCTCGTTTTGGTGGTTCCTGTGGTGCAGCTCAAGCTCGTCGTTGAAGCTTCAGAAGCCTCCCTTTTTCTCTGAGCAAGGCAAGTCACGCTCTCCTTGAGCATATTGAATCCCAGTTTGCAAAAAGTATTTTAATTTAAATTATTGCATTCGCTTTACTAAATTTACTACGTTATAACTGTTTTATTTAGCCTTTCCTACATTCCTTGTTATAGCCTTATTATTTGTTATTGTGTAATTACCTTTGACAACCTTAGGTAACCAAATACCAGCTAGTGAGAACTCTATATGCTTAGCCCTGCTTAAATAGAAACATTTTAGTTGTTTTACAATAATCTAGACTTTGGGAATGACACTATAATCTTATTTAATGATGGAATAGAGGCTTGTTTGCCTGCATATGTTGGGCACCCCTTTCAAAATTCCCAAATTTGTTTTTGGCTGGGCTCGAGGTGCATGGTTTGTTAGTCGCACCTCAGCCGACATAAGGACCGGTCTTCGGGGCACGATTGCAAAGCATATTCCGTACTACCACATGTCTAATGGGTAAGGCTTAACGTATCGGTTAGTGCGGTCATGAACAAGGAAAACACGGATAGGGATGGATGAAGCCCTTGGTGGGGTCGACGTCTCTGGCAGTACGCCCGGGGGCATAGACTGTCCGCTCGACCTAGGGCACCTGGCGGGGGAAGTCTATGTCGGTCTTCTTTGTTTAGGGCAGTACTAGAAGGTGGGTGATGTCACGGTTTCCGCCCGTATGCCATGGTGGCATGTGGCATGTGGTGACGCGTGAGGAAAACGTGTCTTGTGGCTAAAGATGTACACCTCTGGCCAGAGTATAAACTATTCGAATAGTCGCGCCCTCGGTTATGGGCAAGCGGAGCAATGACCCAAAGTTAGAGGTTTTATTCTGATGAACTGGAATAATTGGATTGATTATCTGTGGGCCTGGTTTAAGGCAAGATCACGTTGGTGCGCGGCTTGATAATAATTTGACTAGAGATAAGCCGTGGTTTGATTAAAATGCCTTTAAATGATTAAATGTTTTGAAATGCTTATTTACCGCAAAATAACCCTTATAATTGAATCCTTGTACTCCCTTGCATTAAGTGCATTTTTCGGTGTGGCTTGCTGAGTACGGTGGTTGTACTCATCCTTGCTCAATCTTCCCCCTCCAATCAGTGAAGCTCTTGAAGAAGAAGTTTTAGGTGGAGTTCTGGCTTATACCCCAGTTGAGCGCCTGTGAAGATGGAGCCGTAGGCCCGCTAGTCCGCTGCTGTTTGTCTTTTGTTGTCAGGCCTTATGTGCCTTTGTAATAATGTAAATATTATCGTGATAATTAATAAAGATGTGTCTTTTGTATCAAGTTTGTGTGGTGTACCCCGGCTTTTCCTGGGACGGGGATTAATACACTAGCGTTCGGGAAAGGTATTTTCCGGGCGTGACATAGGTTGTCCAGTCGACCACACAAAAGTGGATCATTGCCCCCTCAATTCCCTGCAAGAAAAAGTAAGAACAATCTATGGTAGAACTCCCAATTTCTCTCTCTAGTTTGGCGGCCGCGGCACAAAACCTAGGAGAAGAACAAGTGCAAATATGCTGCAAATTATCTTTAGAATAAACGTGGTATGACCTTCTTGGTCAAGCACAAGGCCTTATATACAATTGTAATACTAGGAAACAAACTTAGACTCAATTTGAAAACTACAAATTACATGCACAAATTGTTTTGGTGATTGCAACGCGACTGCATCGACTCCTGAGGTCCATGAGCACAATCTGAATCAGCCTTGAAGTTGTCCTTCCAACAAGTGCTCACACAACCCAAATGGAGTCCGCATGAGTGATTTGGGCCTTTTTTTAGTATGGCAACTTCGGACTGCCAACCTGAGTCCGAGCTGGGCCTTCTCCTTCTCATCTTCAGTTTTCCTGTGTTGCAACTCCCCTCTGTTGTTAGTGTTGACTTGTCCTATCTTGTCGTTGGTACCATCCTCCCACACCTCCCCCTCGGTTCCAATAGTATGGGTTGGCACCATTAAACAAAGTATTGCACCAGCAAGCTCTTTATCTTGTCTTTCGATCTCCAATGATGCAATTCCCTCAAATCTGAGAACAAGCAAGGAGCAACTATTAGGTAGGAAATTATGCTCACTAATATTATAATTCAAAGTAATTAGGAATAGATTCACCTTATCGTGAATTTTCCATGCACGTGCTCATGTGATAGGTCCCTTGTAAGCATTGGATATTGTTTTATCTGGAGTAGCAGTTATAGAAGAATGTGAGGAGCTAGGTAGGTCGTCATCACCATCGCCACCCCAAATATTTCATAGCCCTCTCCACCGCTAATTACACCTTCTAAAAGTTTATCAATGTTGTGGCAATATATTTGTAAAAGTTTGTCAAAATTACAAGATGCATGTACAAAATGGGGGCAAATACAGAATTGATGAACAAAAATATAGGTAAATGTGCAACAACAAGTAAGGGTAGGAATGTCTTTTTGGCAAACATTTAACACCGTTAACCTATCCATCCAAAGTAGTGGCAAAACTTGGCTTCGTTTCAAAAAGGCTAAGGCAAAAACGAAACCTAATAAACAGGAACAAAATCAATATTGGATATCAAACTAAGGGTAAGAACAAAATTGCCCCTTAGTTTTTAATCAAATATAGTGCACATCTGTCAGGTTGCTTTTAAATTAATGTATCGTAAGATATTGTCAATTTTATCTGTTGTTTTTCGTGTTTCTTGACTAAAACTAGACCTAGGCTATGTCTAGAACTTATGTTTCAAGTTTCACATCAAACGGATTTGAATCGGTAAAATTCTAATGATTTCGGTTGGAGTCAGTTTGCTGATTTTACCATATAGTTACTGTGCTTGCACTGTTAATGCTTGATTTACTGTAGCGTGTAAGTCTTTGAGTGTGAAGGTGATTGATTAATTATTCACTGCTAATTGTTCATATTATTTTTTTTATTTTCATTGTCTATTTACTTTTGTTATTTTGAAAAAGTAACCGAGAATCATTCACCCCTCTCTGATGGACGCCAAGCTGATCGGACTATTTCTAAAAACAAACATTGATTTTTCCCCTCCAATGGACGCCATCGTGATCCTTCAGTTTCCAAAAAAACAAATACTGATTTTTACGGTAAAACAAAATTGCAAAACAAACACCGATTTTTTAAAAAAAACAAAATTACAAATCGTTTTATTCAGCAAAACAAAATTACAAAAGAAGGTTGTGTCTGTGTAAGCATGCGTGTGGCTTAAGTCCATGCCCGCTTGTCAGCGGGCATATGCCTTTTTATAGTTCTCCTCATCATACATATCATACATATCCCAATTGACTAAAAGATCACTAAAGAGGGCAAAAAAAGCTTTGTCAAAATATTCACACGATAGGTCTATAGTCAGTACTACGAAAATCACAGGGGCTAATCTCATATAAAAGAAGGCAGAACCTTTAGTACTTATTTTAGGAGATTTACTACTGCTAGAATAAATACTAAAGGTTTACATGCCTTACCTGCTAGAATAAGTACTAAAGGTTCACATACCTTCTTTTGGCAAAGCTTTTTTGCCCTCTTTTCTTAAAAAAAAGAGTTTTTGGCAAATATTTTTTTTAGTACTGATCATAGAACTATCCTGTGAATATTTTGGCAAAGCTTTTTTTCCCTCTTTTCTTAAAAAAAAAAGTTGGCCTAGGTGCGCAGTCGATTGAACTTAAAAACGCATGCATGGCAGCAAAAGCAGGAGGGTTTAAGACCGAGTACGTACGTATATATATGATGAACTGTAGTACTTTCGTTGGCGACAGTGTTTTGACTAGCTAGCGTATTGGACATACATACTTGACCTACATGCAAGCCGTGGTGTACAACACGGCGCAGAGGAAATTAAAAAGGCACAGGGCAGGGCAGGTACGTCCATTGCATGCATATACGCCGCGACAGGCATGGGGCCAAGCAAACAGAGGAGGGACCAAGCAGGTGGGGGGATGGGGCCGCACAGGTCAAAAAAGACGTACACGTACGTACTCCCCAGCTACCCGTACCGGCCACTACGAAAAAGGCAAAAAGGCGCTGGACAGTGGCAGCGGCAGGCAGGCTGCTTGCCTGACCGACTGACCGCGCGCTGCTCCATTCCGACTCCCCTCCCGCGCGCGGCCCCATAGCCAGTCGCCACCACGGAGGAAACACACGCCTCGCCTGCGCCTGCACCCCGCACCCGCACCACGGCAGACGGCACCAGCACCCGCATGCATGCTCCGCGCGCGATTCACAATTCACAACCCGCGCGGGCGCCGGCCGCCCGGGTTTCCTCGGTGAAAAAGTTTTAGGGGTCGCGGGGGGAGACGAGGAGTTGGTGGGGTGTCAGCGTTGCGAGGCGCGCCTCTACCGACAGTACGCCACCGGCGTGGGGCTAGCTGTGCCGTCGTCCCGGCCCTCGTCCTTCCACGCGCTCCTTTACACGTTGCAGCAGACTGCGCCTCACCTCTCTAAACTCTGCCTAAGTTGGGGGGCCTCACCGTGCATGCAAGACGCAACCTCTCTCTCTCTCTGCCGGTGGTGGCCCGGCGCGCCCCGGGGCAACGCAAGGGAAAGGAAAACATTACTAGAACAACACAACGTTTCGAGTTTAAACGCATCAACAGCGGCATGAGTAATTAGCGGCTGGCTGGCCCCTTCGCATTCCAGTGGAGCTTTCAACCCGGCCGGAAGATTCTCTCTAGGTGCACTTGACGCTGTATACATGTATCGTGCGGCTGATCACCCACAGATTCTGCCTAGCTATTAACCCCATGTCTGCAAATACTACAAACATCATGGTACTGGATACATGCATGCAGCAGCATGCATGCACCCGGCATGTTACTCTATCAGAAAATCAGACTTAGACAAGCAATGACAGTGTGCGGTCTCTCTTCGTGCTACTTTCAGAGAGGGAAAAAAAAAGTATGACAACATCTCAACTTAAGTTTTCCGTGGTGGTAAGGTAAGAAAAGAGTGTCTTTCTTTGCGTCTTTTGCAAACTGCCATGTACTGGTGTAACAGTATTTCTGTTTGTTCATATACTCACTAATTATTATTCAGCTCAGAAATGCTCACGTTATGATTGCAAAATACTACACGATGCGATCAGGCTCATGCACACGGTCCTTTTTCTTTTCTGTAGCAATGTCTTTTTTGTGATAGCCTCGTAGGCATAGACTTTTGTGTCAGTAGCAAGAAAAGGTGGGGGACAAGCATCCACCAGTATCCCCCATCTTGTATGCTACATATATATGTGCCGGTATACCTACCAAACCAGCTTTGTCTTCCACATGCATACGTCCACCACCACGTGACCAAATTCTCTCCCCTTCAACTGTTCATGCACACATATACTGTACTAGCAGCTTTATGGAGGTTTGATCGATGGCACAGAGCGTGCAAAAGTGTATATTTAGAGTGAATTAAGAAAACACAATAATAGAATGAAATTCTAATCCCGTCCTACAATATAACAGCTCCTAACTTTAAAATACACATAAGAATTAAAAAAATAAAGGAATAGAAATACATGCATACTTTAATCCAAAGGAATTTTCCAGAAGTTTTGAGTGGATGGAAATTTTCCTATATTTTCTCTGTATAACTTGTAGGAAAGAAAATTGTCCTTTCGATTTCCTATATGTAAATTCCTATGAACCGAATGGCATTCACATATGAATTAATCCTTAGGAATGGAATTCCTCCAAAACAAATAGGCTCTAATATTTTTTTCAGCTATTTTCCTTTTTCAACCAATCATAACCTTCCGCCATTTAGATTCCCTACCTCTCTCGTCTTCTTAATTAATCACAATATTTTTTGTATTTTATTTCATCAACCTTCTTAATATTTGTGTCCAACCCTAAAATTCATTATATTTTGGGACAGAGGTAATAGGATATATTTTGCCATAAGTGTAAGTGTAAAACAAAGGATTACAAAAATAGCAAAAAAACATGAATAACCATTTAAATAGACAGAAAAAAAAGCACATGAATAAGAGGGTAGATAAAGACTCAAAGAAAAGTTTCCATGAAGTTGAACCTCATACTAAAACTTCCCTCTAAAATCTCCATGTTTTGAGCCATTTCATACGAATTCCATAGAATTGTTGGAGTCCTACTTCTTTGTTTTAATGAAACAAGTAGATAACTTTCCTATATAATTTAAATCCTACAAACTTTCTATGCTTTTTAAAAAGTAAAAGGGATGTGGCCCTTAGCAACCCCAATTCTGTATGCTCATTTTTTTAGAAACACGGTATAAATCAGATGCTCACAACACACGTATACTCTCTCTTATGAGCACATACACGCATACCCTATCCCTACAAATACATCCGAAAGACTATGCCGACATATGTTAAAATTCACGAGGTCACTATAGACGTTTCGCTGTCGATCGGTTCGTCGCTTACCACTGAAAGAACAATTAACCGTAAATGCGAATACCCGTGTGAATCATAGGACTTTTGAACCCGGGTGAGTTTGTTCCATCACAAGAAACCTAATCAATTAAGCTACGGTGACTTCAACTGTAAATTTAATAGTAGTGGTTTTATAAAAACAGTTTTCCTTTGGTTATATAATAAAATTAATGTTCTCTTGATTCACGCCATCATAAGTCCGATTCAAAGATGACTGGAGTTTGTTTGGTGGCAGTTACTACAAGTACTGCCTCCGTGTTTTAATAACACAGTTGACATTTTTAAGCCGTTTGATTATTATATTTCTCGAAATATTTATTTAAATAGATAAATATATTAGATTTGCTTAAAGTATTTTTATAACAAATCTAGTGGTATTTTTGTCACTTTCCTTAATTAAGTAATGAGATAAATTTTTAATAACAGATATAGTGGCGTCATTTTACTTACTTTACTAAGTAAATAATAAATGGTTAAAGTTTGAGAAATAAATCAACCATGTCATATATTGAAAAAGTGAAGGTCGTACATACGAGGATACTTCTGTATGTAGCGTTCACCTAGAGGGTAGATGGACAGTAAACCATGTCTAGCAACTCTAAGAAGATCTAGACAATATATCGTCACTACTACAAAAACACTTATAGGGACCGGCCTTATAGGTGCCGGTTTATTTAAAATCGGCACCTATAGGCATTTTCCCACCTTCGCATGGTGAAAAAATAAAGAACTGGCACCTTTAAAGAGTATAGGTGCCGGTTCATTATTTAAAACCGGTACCAATGCTATAGGTATCGGTTTTTTAAAAGAACCGACACCTATACTATATTATAGGTGCCGGTTAAAAAAACCGGCACCTATAATATATTATAGGTACCGGTTCTTTTAAAAAAACCGGCACCTATACTAAACCGAGCCGACACAGCCGAGCCGAGCCAGCCGGCTGCCTATATCGCGCGCATTCCCCTCCCTCCCCATCGATCTGATCCTTATCCATCCATCCGGCCGCGCCCTTCCCTCCTCCGTCTGCCGCGCCCTCCCCTCCCCCTCCCCCTCGCCTCCTCCGCCGCACCCTCCCCCTCCTCCTCTACCGTGCCCTCTCCTCCCCCCTCCTTGCCTCCTCCTCCACCGCGCCCTTCCATCCCCCTCCCCCTCGCCCTTCCCTCCTCCGTCCGCCGCGCCCTCCCCTCCCCTCCCCCTCGCCTCCTCCGCCGCACCCTCCCCTCCCTCTCCCCCTTGCCTCCTCCGCCGTACCCTCCCCTCCTCCTCTGCCACGCCCTCTCCTCCCCCTCCCCCTTGCCTCCTCCTCCGCCGCGCCCTCCCCTCCCCCTCCCCCTCGCCCTCCCCTCCTCCGTCCGCCGCACCCTCCCCTCCCCCTCCCCCTTGCCTCCTCCGCCGCACCCTCCCCTCCTCCTCCGGGCGGGGGAGCGTGTGGGCAAGGCTCGGGAAGTTGAGGTGCGCGGCGCGGCCCTTGATGGCGAGCGCGGCCCCCTCGGCACGGAGAGGGAGGCAGCGGGATGGGATTCCGCGGTGGTCTCCGGCGATGGCGCCGATGGCGCCCGCACCCTCCCCTCCGCCAGATCTGGTGGGAGGGGAGGTGGCGCACCTCAGCGGCGGCGGTGGTAGCGCACCCATGCGGCGATGGCAGTGGCGCACCCATGCGGCGACAACGGCAGGGGTGATGAGTTCGGCTCGATTCGAGCCAGCTCTCTTTTTTTTTTGGCTCAAGCAAAGGTAAAGGTGCCGGTTCTATTTTCTACATAGGTGCCGGTTGCCACATTGGTGCCGACCAATAGGTGCCGGTTAGAAAACCGGCACCTATAGTCGGTTCCCAACCGGCACCTATGATCCTTTCTGTAGTAGTGCGTACACTATATTATCGTTATATTTTTGACACACATATAAATACACTCAATGTATTCATATAACACTTGAGAATTAGTGGCGTAGTGGCAGGTTGCAACCACAGGTGTAGGTCAAAGGGCAGGAGCAAGGTCCACGATGGTGACTAGCAGAGAAAAGGCAGCGTGAATACGTCGTAGCAGCAGCTGGTGGAATGTGGTGGTAGCAGAGCAGAGGAGAAGGGCTTGAAATGGGTTCGAAACCCATTCCAAACCCTAAGCCTTATGGGCATTGGACCTTGGGAGTACCACAAAGTTTCAGCTCTTGTTGCATTAATGGTGCATCGGTCCATTGCCTAAACCATTATCTAAATGGTAGTTTTATAGTCTAAACCCGTTTTGATATGTATTATCTAATTAATTGCATGGTCTAGTGTCACGCCCCAAACTAGCCCCGGGCGGAGGCCAAGATAGGGCGGTCCAGATTGACCTGTATGCCTATACCAGTCCCAGGAAATAGCGCTGGTACCACAGGAAGACTGAATATCACAACCACAGCGGTCTCTTTATTAAGAGTAGGATTACAACCAAGGTTGGAACTGCGGACAGAACCCGAGTTCACAACAGCATTACAAAAAGGCGGAAGCGGAAAGCGGAGACTAGCCCTAAGCCACAAGCAAAGCCTTGGGGAAGGCCGAAACCCTACTACTGCTCGAAGTCTACTTGCTCCTGGAAGAAATCTTCATCAGCAGGGTCCATCTCTTCGTCTTCGAGAACTGGGGGGGTTTAATTGTATAGAGCAAGGGTGAGTACAGGAGTACTCAGCAAGTCAGGGGAAATAAGTGTTTAATGCAAGCTTCAAGGGAAAGCCAGTTATTTTTCACATTTGATTTTAGTTTAAGACTTTAGAAACATCTAAGTAAGTGCTTCTCAACGACACGGATGAGAAAGTGCGTCTCATCCGGCCGGAGCAGTGAAAATGTATCGATTGATTCTTGTCGGCACGAGAGGCTCCCTGCCAATCGTTTACCGACCCGGCTGCACCAACAGCCACAACTCACACACGCCGGTACGAGAGGCTCCCTGCCAATCGTCACCGACCCGGCTGCTTCAACAGCCTTAAACCAAGCACAGAACGGAAAACCTCACACCAACAGCAGTTCACAAGGTGTTCAAATAAAACTACGCTAAGGAATCACCTCACATCCGCCCATGACCGTGGGCACGGCTGTTCGAACAGTTGTTAACCTCTGCAGAGGGGGTACACTTTACCCACACGACGTTACTAACCCCGAATCACCCAGCCCGCGACTCTCGGTCACGTCTGGCGACCTTAAGGCTTTCACGACAAGGCATTTCGAAAGCCGACTCAGGGTCATCTTATGCCAACGGGAGGGGTCCCACGGACCAACACCAGGTTAGGTCCCAGACCATACTGTGCCAGGAAGCCCAGGGGTCCTCCCCGACACCACCC